>CM040404.1:103333008-103475508 GCA_022702515.1 Ilyophis sp. 1 JC-2022 | reverse complement strand
TGCGTGCATAGTGACTCATAATAAATGATGATAAATTGTTCCTCGATTCTATATCAACATCCAAGTTGCAGGACAAAGAGTTTATGATTAATATTACAAAGATCTCATCACACAGACTGTGAATGCTTTTAGTATTAGGACAGAGCTGGCTGGACACACACCTCAGATCACCTTGTTTAAAGAGGAAAAAAAAAACATCAGACCAAAGTTTAGTTGACTGTCCCGACATGTGAGTTATGGAGAAAACGAAAACAAAAATAAACATTTTGCATCACCCTGCTTTTTTGTTTCACCACGTAAACCCATCTTCATTGCATCAGTGAAATCGGTGACCATACCACTGAACATGAGTCACATGAAGATACTGCCCTTCGTCTGCAATCTCTGTATCATTATTCTTCTTCAATCTAGCTCTCCATCTATCTATCCCTTTCACTTTCATTCTCTATCACAGGCCTAAGGTTCGCACCTGGCATGATGAAAGTTAACTTACGTAGGGTTTGTTATTGATTTATGCAGATGCTATTAGAGAACCTTAACTCAATTATGGCACAGCTGGGATTCGAACGTGCATCTCCTCTGGCTACATTCCCGGCTCCCTGACCTGTACGCCATGACTCGTCCTTCTGCTTTTCATCGGTGATGCAGAGTGCATCGTCTTCCTCTAATCTGTCCACATGGGCAACACTTTGGAGCAGACGGTATTCTGACGGTATTTGAAATGTGCAGTGAAACGTTACCTTGCTACTGGTGGAGGGAATGGGACAGAGGGACAGCTTCTCAGATTAGATTGTGGGGAGGGGAGGGGGTTGATTTGTTTCACCTCCTGAGGTGTGAATTCAGCCAGCACCATCCCCTGCAGCTTCTCTGTTAATCCTGTGTACCTTTAAAATTTGCATCCCGTGTCTCCAAAACCAAATGTCTTCAGGCTCTTTTAACAACTGTGCAAATTTGGGGTCCCATGCAAAGGGGTCAGTGCACCTCATCATGGTTGCACCCGTCACTGACAGGAACAGCGCACAACACAATGTTATCCATGTTGTCAAAAAAAAAAAAAAAAAAAGTTTTTCATAAACTTTTTATTTTTTTTAAAACTTTTTTTTTCCAAATTTCTGAAGTGTATGTGGCCACACCTGAATTAGAATGTGTCACTGCTGATTAGAATGTGTCACCCCTGATTAGACTGCGGCACTCCAGATTAGAATGCGGCACTCCTGGTTGGAATGACCCATTCCTGTGCCTGGTGACGGTCATTCGCTGTTTGCTCCACATATGGCTGGTCAAGATTGGAGAAGCCACATCGTATGTTTTGAGAAATTACCAGAGCGTATTCCATTTACAATTGAATACCTTCCACCTTTTCATTGAGCTAGCCGGTATAATTTGACACCATTCTCAGTCCACATTGAATCATACCCTTGGGTATAAAAGGCACAGTTGCATATGTTTGCATTCACTCTATAGTTTTACAGAAGCACTCTAAATATACAAAGTGGCACCAGAAATAACGGAAAAGTAAAAAAATTCAAATAAAAAACAACAAAATAATAATAATGACGTCCATTGCTCTAACCGCCATTATCCTTATCACTTATTCAAAAACAAATTTAATTAAATGTCATGCCAGTAAAAAGTTGCAACTTGGTTCAACGTATTAAGAGAGTTAGACTTGTACACGTATCGTAACTCTCATCAGACTCCTTATCACTAGAATAAACTCATTCTCAATGGGGTGGGGGTGGGGGGGGGGGGGGGGGGGGGGTACAAATCAAATCTGGCCATAAAAAAGCAAAATAAAAACAGAAAAACTAAATGATTAAAATGACATGTCGACGTAAAAGTGTTGATGAATCCCAAGTATACTTCATCCTCTTTCCAACCAAATATACTAAGTTACACTACATGGCTAATGTTTCTTTAGATATAACAAAAGCAAGCAACAAGATGGACTTCCATGGTCACAGGAGATTATTATAATTTTTTTTTACATTTTGTTTTATTTTTCCTTCGCTTAAGTGAAGTAAATTCCCTTTAAACGTGCAATAAAAAGTACATATTTATGTATACAGTTTTATAAGCATAGAAGCACTTCTCTTAACAACAAGTCGTACTTACAGACTACAGAAGGGTAGACTGCGGTAAAAAAGCAGTCTTTTAAACCGAGGATTATCTAACGTACAAAAATGTCCAATTTTGCATCTGAGATTCTTCCGCTTGGTCTCCCCTTGATCTTGTGCCTCGTTACCTCAACACAAGGTTCTCTCACTACAGCACCCGTCTGCCGCTAGATAACAGGGCACAAAACCGTGGGATTCTCTGCGTTGGTTTAAAACGGGACGGACGTTTTTTTCGGCGCGTCACATTCTCACCCGAATGGTCAAACCTATACTTTTTGACTATACATTTACACATACGCGTGTTTTTAAAGCAACATACTACCAAAAGCTATTTTATTTTTTATTTTCTTTTGTATTTGTCTAAAACTTACCAGAGAAACAAGTTTTTTTTATTATTTATTTATTCATACCTTCATGCCAGGTTGTTATTTCCAATACTTTGGTTTATCTATGACACCCATTTGTTGGATTTTATGCAAAATGCATATTTTAGTCCCCCATCCGAGCTTGTTTTAAGTATCTTTCAACGGAGGCTCTTACTGGTTATTTTACTCCATTGAGCTGGATGACATTGATGGTCTTTGTAACTGGAGTAAAAGCAGCAAATGCAACAGAAGGGTGCGTGTGACATCTATGCGCACGCATGTGTACGTCTGTTTGTCTGTATGTGTGTGTGTGTGTTTGTTTATTGCTCCATTTCTCACAGACACGCACATACGCTCATGCACATATATGTGGACACACACGCACGCACACGTACATACAATGGAGCAGTTCTGAGCCGAGCTGTCGGCCAGGGCCCACTGCATGTGGGTATTGTTTTTGGGCATGCACCTCAGAGTGGAGTAGCTGCACTCTGACGCTTGTTCTCACTGACGCACTAGCGTGTAACCAGGGTGAGACTGGACTGGGTGCTGTGAGTGTGCTTAGTAAGCATTTAGCACTTTCCAGAAATTTCTCACACACCCAAAAAAAGCTGCACGTTAGCTCATTTTCTTCTTTTCGCCTTGACACAAATAGTCACCCATATTCATTTTTGTTGTCTTTGTTGGTAAACTCCAGGGAAAAAATATATATTACAAAGGTCCTGTAATATTTCCCTCTGAAGGTGATATGTACAACCATGTTTACACATATTTATGTCATTCAAGCAAAAACCGTCAAACAGTGATTGATCATGGCTCAAAAACTTGCATTTTCTCAGGTTATCCTCAACTCTGATGTAATCCAAAGTCCATATATATATATATATATTTATATATATATAGAGCGAAAGTGAAAAAGTAGATTTAAAGCATGTGAGGGCATTTAAGTATATATATATATATATATATATATATATATATATATATATATATGCATGTATGTGTGTGTGTGCATGTGTGTGTGTGATAAAGAGAGAGAAAGAGAGAAAGAGAGAGTGAGATAGAGCTAGAGAGAGCAAGAGAGAGATAGAGAGAGCACACACGTGTAAACTTACATCTTTCAGGGTAAGTTTACGGTCTGCCATTTGCGCCAAAGATTATTGTCATTTTAACACTACAGAAGGGAGTCATGGATTCCACTGAAACTGTGGTAACCATTCGCAATGTTTCATTGCTAATAATGAGTGAGACATTGCGGCCACAGTCTAAACCACAGAACACCATATTAAAGCTCAGTCTTTCAGTCTTAGTCTTTAGACTGGATATCAATTTCTACGTTGGTGAAGATGGACATGCTTCCTCTTCTATTCTAATGTTTCTGTTTGATTCTGTCTCTTGTTGTCTTTGCATCTTCGTCCACATCATGGGTGATTTGGATGAGATAATTTTCTGGACGCCGCAATGTGGTATTTGCGTGGAGGCTGGCCGCGTCCAACGAAACCATTACTTCTCAGACCCCCAATGAGTCAGACGTGAGACCACCAAGTCTCTTTGCCTCGCTCAAGTTCTGTTAAAAACGGTTCTGCAAAAACCGTACATTTACACAGTACTGTCTTTAAGGGCAGATTATGCATGCAAGTTATGAAAATGAATTGAACATCGTACAATGAAATTATCAGGCAGCAAAAAGAGGTCTCAGAGCCCGACCCAACCCAACTCGCCAGCACCAGCACCAGTGTCAAGCTTTGTGTTTTTTTTTTTTTTTTATTATTTTTTTTTTTTTTGTTCCTCCTCTTCCTCATTCCCTTCATCCTCTCTCAAGTTGTGAGTTGGAATTTTTCATGTCCTGTTACGGTCGTCATTTGTTGGTTGGTTTGTTTTGATTTTGTTCAAATAACCGTGGTTTGGTGTCCGTTCTTTGTCTGTCACGCGCATATTTTGTGTGTGGTGGGTGTTTCATTTCATTTTTTAATTAAATTTTGTTGTTTTGTTGCTGTTGTGTTTTTTTTTAATTAAATTTTTTTAATCCCGGACGAGTCCACTGTGGCGGTGGGCGTGGCCTCACAGGTATACCTCACGGCGGGTGAGCGTTCCGCAGGGCGAAGGCTTGTACTCGCCCGTCTGTGCCAGGGGGATGTCCTCGGCCTTTGCGTCCTCGCTCTTCCCGAAGCTGGCGGCGCTGAAGGTGTCATACGAGGACGAGGACATCTTCTTGTTCAGCAGGTTCCGGTTGCGGTCACCCACCATGTGGGCTGGGTCGCCGTTGGCGAGGCTCTCCTGGCTGCCGTGCTCGGCGGTGCTGGGCATGAAGGTCGATAGCTTTGGTTGGTTGTTCTTCGGCCGGCGTTCCGGCGACGTCCGTACAGGCATCCAACATGAGTCCGAGTGGCCGTACTCGTCACATTCCCGAGTGCACTTGCCTGTCATGGCTACGTCGGGCAGCGGCCTGGAGTCTGGAAGGACACAGACAAACACGCCCGCGTTATTAATACACACAACACGCCACAAAATGGAAATATATAAACAGTATATACACACACACACACACACACACATATGAATACTTCAGGCTGCTGTTTGCTCTGGTTGCTTTTTGATGTGGTATGAGGACACATGAATTGAGGGGTTGGGGGAGGGGGAGGGGGGGGGGGAGTATCAGAAAACTGTCGCCGTTGTCAACCGCGGCACAAGGAAAGCATGACTGTTTCCGAGCGAATCATTTTTATGTATGTCGTTTGTGCATCTTCTCTGCACGATGGGATTTGTTTTGGATCAAAACGAAATCAAAACGTCGCTTCCGTGCAAATCTTTGCACTTTGCTGATGCAAAGGTCAAAGCTTTTCTTCGATTTTCTGATACCTTTTTAATGCGCTTTCATGTTCAACACATACCACATGAATAAAAGCAAAATTAACCAACATAAAAACAGTGATGTGAGACTGAGCTAAAGGAGCACCATGCTTTAAAAAAGTGGGGCAAAGGAAGTTGTGTTTTCTTAGCCGAAAGTACAACTAATGTGTGGTGACTTTGTTGCAAGGAAGTTGTGTGAGTGTGTGCATTAACGAGAAGACTGCATTGTCCAATTAACTCTGCCATTAAAGTATCTGGAAGTAGAAGTGTTGCAGAACTGCACTCCTATTCATGTAAAAATTTATCTGACAAGTTAATCACTTTTTTTCCCTTTGAATGTGCTTTTATTCGAGTTATTAAATTAGACTTATTAAAAAAGCAAAAAATGTTTTTTTTTTGCAATTAACTAAACGTACAGCTCTATTTCCAAAATTCCTACACCACTGCTGCTTCCTACTACTACTACTACTACTACTACTACTACTACTACTACTAATATTACCACCACTACTACTACTACTGCTTCTACTACTACTACCATTACTACTACTACTACTACTACTACTACTAATAATAATACTATTATGTTTCAACATGTGGTTCTCATACTTCATTGTTCTTCTAGATCAACAGCCTGCTTGCTCGCTGTCATGCATACGGTATTTTATGACAGAGGCATTCATAAATGATATATGGTAATCCTCAGAATACAGAACTACTGCGTGATTTATAACCTCCTGAGACTGCTCTCTGTGTAATCCAAACCGCAGTCTGACCTCAAGAGGAAGAGGAGAGATAATCCACTGCCTTTCAATGTACGCTTACATGCCAAAGAGAAAACAAGAATGGTGGAGAAAAGTAAAGCAACACTTCTAGAGTATGACTCCAAAAGCTGTCTGCAGCTAATGTTTTCCAGCACAGACACTGAGACCACTGTACACAAGACAGGCCAAGAATCTGAAACAGCACTGCTGATATTCCTAAACAAAGGTGAGGAACTTTCAATATTTTATGTGAACGCCGGACAGTTCATCCCCAGATATGAAATATGAAACATTTTAAAACAAGCAAGAGGGTGAGTGGGGATCTTCAAAGCATGCTGCTCTGTGTTCAATAGAGTTAAAATGAGTTTTAATGATGGCTTACTTTTAATGTTCTTTTTCTCCTGTAAAAAAAAGGATAAAATATAATCACTATTCGTATCTTGCGAAAGAATTATTTCCATAAAGTTATATCTTCATTATAATTAACAAATTGCACAGTCATTTTCATGAATGTAAATGTTTTTTGGTGCTGTTGATGCTTACACCACAAAAAATGTAATAAAATAAATAAATAACTAAATAATACACATAAGAATGGAAAGAATGAATGAGAGAGGGAGAGAAAGGAAGATAGAGGGCAAGAACAGGCAGCAAAAAAGATGGAATAAAAAAAAATAAAAGGGTATTAAAAAAAGGAAAAAAATCCCAGTTTATGCATATAAGCGCACTCCTTGTTTGCTGTCAGCTGATTGGCTGGCTGTCTGTGTCTCCTCCCACGTGTGCTTGGCATGCGTGAAGCGTGTGTGAGGCATGTGCCCCTGTTAAGTGATGAGAACATCCTCTCTGATACAGATCAACCCCTCTGTCCTGTCAAAGACCCTGCCCTCCCCATATCTCTCCTGCACCTCAAGAACGATCGTCCTGCGATTAACCCCCCCCCCACCAAGAGCCTGTCACCTGTAACCTGACCCTGCCCTGCCTCCGTGACATGATCTCATTTGCTTGTGATTGATGGCATTTTGAATGGCCCGGCCTTCCCCGAACCCCATGGCGGCTTATATCTCTGTCATTCTGCCCCATTGACTCCCCCCGCCCGTGGAACCAGCCAACGGCAGCCCGCGAGTGGCAAAACCATTTACCAGCCATGCTGTTTTTACTTTGCAGCTATCCCTCATTTCAACCGACTCGCCTTGGCTGTCCTCTCACACCTTCTTGCAAAGCGTTAGTGGACTACCAGCCATGCCATTGTACGCTTGGGTATGGTGAGCATGTTACATCCAGATACTATTTACACTAACAAATGCTGTAAAGAGGTGGTAGTTCATAAGCATAGCGGGACAATCGACTGCAGGAAAAGTCTGGTAGCATTCATATCTGAACAGTGGCAATGCACATTAAGGGTCTCAATCTGCTAAGCTAGGCCTCAGTTCTGTCGATGAACTCTATAACCCACGCCTTCATGTGAAGGCTGGCAATAACAAGCTTTCAGTCCTAAAGCCCTTCCCTAGTCCTTTACTTTCCGATGAAATCAGCTCCTCTGCCTATGTTGTTATGAATCCAATCACAATAGTTTTCAGGAATAGCATCAGATGAGCTTGTGCAACGACTGGTATATCGGTGTGAGCCAACAGGCCATATATTGGCAGCTGACTGCTGGCCTGATCTACAATAAATTAATCGATACCAGAGTGTAGTAGAACCCAGAACACAAACACCCCTCGCTCCCGTCATGCACACACACATACATCCACTTACACACACACACACAAACACAGACATGCCCCCAAATCGCTTCTATACACCCCTGAACGCCCCTCTCCTCATCCCCTCCAAAAAAATTATATAAATCTCCCATTCGAGCCTTCCTTTGAAGCTGAGATCCGAAGTTCAGTGGACACAGACCACTTAATTTCATGATGAGCTAAAGTTCCACCCTCAGGCAGAGAGTCAGTACCAGAGAGCACATTCTGTACACACATAGAGCTGGTCCATTATGAATGCAGACAAGCTGCCACACTGCACTCCAGCACCCGTCCAACATCACTTCAGCCACGTCAAACTTCAGCACCCGTCCAACATCACTTCAGCCACACTGCACTCCAGCACCCGTCCAACATCACTTCAGCCACGTCAAACTTCAGCACCCGTCCAACATCACTTCAGCCACACCAAACTTCAGAACCTGTCCAACATCATTTCAGCCACACCAAACTTTAGAACCCGTCCAACATCACTTCAGCCACACCAAACTTCAGCACCTGTCCAACATCATTTCAGCCAGACCAAACTTCAGAACCCGTCAAACATCACTTCAGCCACACCAAACTTCAGCACCTGTCCAACATCATTTCAGCCACACCAAACTTTAGCACCCGTCCAACATCACTTCAGCCACACCAAACTTCAGCACCTGTCCAACATCATTTCAGCCAGACCAAACTTCAGAACCCGTCCAACATCACTTCAGCCACACCAAACTTCAGCACCTGTCCAACATCATTTCACGCCACACCAAACTTTAGAACCCGTCCAACATCACTTCAGCCACACCAAACGTCAGCACCCGTCCAACATCACTTCAGCCACACCAAACTTCAGCACCTGTCCAACATCATTTCAGCCAGACCAAACTTCAGCACCCGTCAAACATCACTTCAGCCACACCAAACTTCAGCACCTGTCCAACATCATTTCAGCCACACCAAACTTTAGAACCCGTCCAACATCACTTCAGCCACACCAAACGTCAGCACCCGTCCAACATCATTTCAGCCACACCAAACTTCAGCACCCGTCAAACATCACTTCAGCCACACCAAACTTCAGCACCTGTCCAACATCATTTCAGCCAGACCAAACTTCAGCACCCGTCAAACATCACTTCAGCCACACCAAACTTCAGCACCTGTCCAACATCATTTCAGCCACACCAAACTTTAGAACCCGTCCAACATCACTTCAGCCACACCAAACGTCAGCACCTGTCCAACATCATTTCAGCCACACCAAACATCAGCGCCCGTCCAACATAATTTCAGCCACACCAAACTTTAGAACCCGTCCAACATCACTTCAGCCACACCAAACGTCAGCACCCGTCCAACATCACTTCAGCCACACCAAACTTCAGCACCTGTCCAACATCATTTCAGCCTGCTTTAATTTGCACTGGTATCTGGGAATTTAATTAAAAAAATAATAATTCATAATACCACATAATATAATACAGCTGTGATGGTTGCAAAACTAAACAAGAAAAAAAAATTGACAGGACACCAGCTCTGAAATGACCTTTCTACTTTATCAATTCACAAACACACAGCACACTCCCCAGGCCCCATCTAACCCACTTATACAACAAACAGCACACAACAAACAATTACTATGGATCTGTACGAAGCACCCCTATGGAACCCAACAGTCTAACTAACTGGCTTCCTTAGCTGCAGGCAACTGGAGCCTAGAGTTTATGCAAGCGACTGTCTGTTTATGAAATTAAGGCACATGGGGGTGCTAAGAAAAATAGCTCTGTTCTTTACCAAAAGTATGATCATATCAAATGCATAACCAAAAACAAAAAATGAAATATTGAACAGCACACACTAGCCTAGCAGCTTAGCAACAACAATGCATTATTATCTTTTGTGCTGTTAATTTGTAATCACAAAAAATCTAAATATCCTATATTACAGGAAAACACAATATACAAAAAACTATATTATTATTATGATTATGTACTTTTGTTATCCATTCTTATTCTTTGAAAAATGTATCACCAACAGTGTAAAACTTTGCATGTCTTTGGCTGCCATTATTTCTCTCTCACAGACGAGGGAGAGGGTGGGATGGGGGGGGATTTACTGCTTCTGAAAAGAATGAGTCTTTCAGTGCTGAAGTATGTCACGACTAACATTAAGCCCGGCACACACATTCATGAAATACAGTGGAGCATTAAAATAAAAAGTAAAACCCCTATTGGCATATATATGGACGTCAAGAAAATAAATTGAAAACGTAGCCCACAGGGGGTGGGGGGTTGTGGGTGAGGGTATAGGGCGGGGGGGGTGTCTTTACGCGGTAAACGCGGACTCCCTCATGCGCACTGACACACTGCGAGATGCCAAACCGCTGCGTAAAACACTTCTACACGCCTGAAGAACCTCGGCGGTGGACAGTTCACCTGGGGGATTGAGGAGGGGAGTTGGGGGGGAGGGTAATGGGCGACCTCGGGAATGGCAGGAAACGCTGGCCGCCCTGGGGCTGTCCGATGCTGTCAGAGCGCATATAGGTCTCCAGCACACAGGAGTGGGATAATGTGTGCCGTTTCCTCAGCCTGTCCTTTTGAATAAAACCAAATTGGGGGGGCTGGGGGCGGGGTGGTTCTTGGAGCTATTCCATAAGTTAATTACACATGGACAAAAACTCAATTCCGCCCAGACTCCACATAACATGGCTGGTTGTTGGGAGGAAAGAAGGCCCGAGTGGGACAGCGGTTTCGCACGCACACAATACGCCATTTTTGCCGCGCTCCACCCCATCAAAAAACCCCCCCCCCCCCCCCCCCCAGGAGTCTGACGGCCGTAATGAGAACTGCAACACGCATATGCAATCCACTACATACATGCATTGCGTGCCGTGTACGTTCGGTTAGCTTCAGCCATACTGGCATGAACATTCTCAACTGTGTGATAGTGCGCTCAAATGAAGCAGGCTGCTTAGCTTTGCAAACGGCTAGCTTCTAAATACAATGGGTGTTTTCCAATGTGACCCCGCAATGTCCACTCTGTGAATAAGAAGAAGGAGAAGCAGAATGAGGCTTTCTGGCCTGGCAGACATGCGGGTCAGAGGTCAGAGGCAACAGTGACCCACAGCGAAAGGAGCAGTCTCCCTGTCAGACGCTGTGGATGGATTCAGATGGACGGCCGACCCGATCTGGAATGCGCAGAGGGAGCGTGGCTAGCAGTCTCAGCACTGTACATGTGTGTCTGGCCCGTATTTCCCGGCAGCTATACACACGCTTGCATGCACACACACATACATACACGCTTGCATACACACACATACATGCTTGCATACACACACATACACGCTTGCATACACACATACACACACACACACACACGGTCACATACACACACACACACACACACGTGCACACACAGACACACACACGCATGCACACACACAAAAAAACACCCACCCACACAAACACACGTGCATACATACACTAATGCACACACATAGATGCTCACATGCACCCACACTCCCTCTCTCTTATCCCCACACTCTCTCCTCTCTTAGCGTATAAAGCTGTGATTCCACAGTGACAGAAAGGTACACACAGAATATTTTCACACACGTGGCACATTTAATTTTAGCTCAATTGCTTTTTCTTCAATATCAAATCTTAATTTGAATCACATGATCTAAAAGCACATTTTTTAAAATTGCATTAGTCCACTGCTCTTGGGGTTTGCCATGTGTTTTATTTTAGACCTGATTTTTAAATTCCAGGAATGTTCCTGTTCACTTTAATTCTGCTACACACAGTCAAACAATGAAATCAAAAATAAAATCAATTTAATATATTCTCCACTCTAGCCAGAACATTTCTAAACCAAATCTGCAATTGTATATATATTTTGTATTTCCTTTATTCAAACTCCTTTTTACAATTATATAATTTAACCAGTGCAATCAGAAATAATGACAACCCACATCATGTCATATGGATAACTGCCATGTTTAGAAAAAAAAGAGTTCCAAAGCTACCAGACAGTTGGGAAGATGCAGGGTGCTGTAGAAACAGTCTAGCCATAAAGCTTTGCTGTACAACATCACCACTAAAAGCCTCCATTTAATTACTTGAAACTCTGTTCAGCCTTGAGACTAATTACTGGTGAGTGATCTCCACTTGCAAAGCCATGCTCTGTGGAGCTAAGTGTTGTTCTGTTTTCAAGGAAGAAAAAGTCAACTCCATTCTGGAACATTCTGAAAGGTGAGAACTACAACTGAGTGAATACCAAGAACAGCTATGACTGGCCTAAAATTAAATAAATAAATAAAAATACAGCGAAGAAACTGATGTTCATTTATCTTCTTACAATTGCTGTTTTGAAAACCCTCCAAAAAGCATGCTACCCTTGGGAAAAGACAACATGCCTGTTAAAAAAAAAATTGATGTTGTAAAACTGCAGTGGGAATTCATTTTCGATGCAAATTTCACTGTTCTACTTGGACATTCGATCTTGTCTGTAGCGGAGTGCTATCTGCTAGGGGTGTCGAAGCGGACAGGAGCACTCAGAACAGCAGATGGCATCGAGGGTGCTGTGGACGTAATTGGCGGCAATGCGGTATAATGCATCGCTACCATGGAATTAGCTCAGAGCAAACATAGCATTAGCATAAATAAACACCAGCGGGGGCGGGGGGTGGTTACTGCTTCCTGATCGGACCCTGTTACTCAGAGGCTGAGATTCCTGTGTCCACAAACGATTACTCAGTCCATTTGTCAGGCGCTCTTGATCCCCACAGACATCCCCTAGAGAAGGTCACAAATTTAAAGAGGCTGTGAGGGCCAATGCGCTGCCTTTACCTGCCTGACAACCCCCTAAAAAACTGTCACAATCACTTGCCTGAAGTTTTCCGTCTCCATTTCCAGACACTTTGTCAGAGAGTGTGAGAGACGGGTCAGCCAGTCGTATGAGTGATTCAGCATGTATCAACAGTGATGAGCCAGCATCACGCAGGGCGGCAGGGCACGAGCAGCGACACAGCTAGAGAAGCACTGTGATGATGACTAGGCATCGGCATAAGACAGGAAAGCATAGCAATCCACCAGCGATGCTCTTTGTGTCTCGAGCCTTTGTGTCACACAAACAAAAAATTGTTTGCGTTAACCCTGAGAGATGTTAATCCGTGTAGATTAACCCCTAGAATCAATCAAAATGACCAAATCACTCTAAAAGAAGATTCTATAAAATCAGAAAAACAGAGCAAAGCTTAGTGCCATAGTGAATTTTAATGTGGCTTGTTGGTTTAGTTTGAATCCAAGCAACAATTTAATGTGATCATTTTCTGGATTTCTTTAGGGGAGGTGGAATCGGATTGGTACCTTTCTGAGATTATTGGCAGGTTTTAATTTAATCCACATGGATGCCCTGGATGACAAAAACAAGGTGCATTGAAAATATTTTGAAAAGTACTATTTATTTAGTTTTTTATTGCATGCCAGTTGTAGTGTAGGGCTCAGCATAGTAGAATGTGTGTTTTTTGTGATTAAGACCAGAGATGCATGTCCAAAAATGAATTGTCGGGTTATAGGAGGTTAAACATACATACATACCTGTGTGTGTGTGTGTGTGTGTGTGTGTGTGTGTTTGTGTCTGTGTGTGTGAGAAAGACGAAGAGAGAGAGAGTCATAAACTTGCGCTAATAATCGCTCCCCTTTAAACCCTACCCAGCAGTGAAAGCATTATCATGCTGTAGAGCTACTCCAGATTGAATAATTGAAGAGAGATTAACTAGCATAATTCCATTCCAGTGACAAGCTCCCGACCAATTAAAGAACGCAACTCTGCAATTCTGGCTTTCATAAGGACTGCCCCTGTTCAGAAGAAATGCAGAGCCCACCACTGGTTACCCGGGCCCTCGGGTGGGGGCACAGATTGGCAGCACCCTTGGATCCTGCTCGCTCTTTAAATTCTGCCCCCCCCCCATCTCCACCTCCACCTCCCCCTCCCCCAAATTAAAATAATCACATGTATTCATAAACTCGTTAACGTGAGCCGGTTGCTGCTATCTGATTGGTGGTCCCTGTGGGCTGGGATCGGGGTACGCAGCGGGGAGCTGTCAGGCAGGCACGGTACAGCACTGAAGCCCTTGAAAATGTGGTGGCTCAGAGAGGTGACCCAGTCCTTCTGGGATGTGGCAGTCTGCACAAACGTACATCAGGTACATCAGGTGAGCTCTGCAGCCCTCAATCATTACATCACCGTGTGCGTGCCAACAACTTCAGGGCTCTATGTTAAGATTTGTTTTCCAAGGAGCACACATGCTCTTAAGTTGAAAGATTTAGGAGCACACTAATCCATCCCAATTAGCAGATGTGCTCCTAAGTTATTTTTTTCACAGTTGGCACACATCAATTTTCATGAGCAATTGCTCCTAAAATGGGAGCACTGTAGAGCCCCGAGTTTGTGTATACACAGTGCTAGCCAGGGTTGCTACCGCTAAAATATATATGTATTTTTATTTATATTAAAAAATTTCCACTAGGATATTTTCTCTCTGCTGTAATGTATTAATTATTTATTGGATCGTATGCACATTACATACATACATAAATAAATAAATAAATAATACTCACTGTACTAAAATAGTAGTAAACATTCTACACAGATTCTACACGGTGTTTAGTAGATATCAATGCTGAAGGTCTCTGAAAGATGCTAACTAATGTCACAGGCTCTATATTGTATGTCAGGAAGACCAGTCCCAGTAGAACTGAACTATGAAAGTTCAGAAAGCCCTTTGCTTCGACCAATCATCATTCAAGCACGTGAACAAAACTTTGAACCTTCAGGCATGATTCTGATCATGATCGAAAATCAGAATCAGCATGAACGCTGGTAGACAACGGCTTGGATCTAATCAGAATCAGCATGAACGCTGGTAGACAACGGCTTGGATTCAATCAGAATCAGCATGAACGCTGGTAGACAATGGCTTGGATCTAATCAGAATCAGCATGAACGCTGGTAGACAACGGCTTGGATTCAATCAGAATCAGCATGAACGCTGGTAGACAATGGCTTGGATCTAGCATGAACGCTGGTAGACAATGGCTTGGATTCAAATAGAATCAGCATGAACGCTGGTAGACAATGGCTTGGATTCAATCAGAATCAGCATGAACACTGGTAGACAATGGCTTGGATTCAATCAGAATCAGCATGAACGCTGGTAGACAATGGCTTGGATTCAATCAGAATCAGCATGAACGCTGGTAGACAATGGCTTGGATTCAATCAACAACTGTCCTGTGCTACACTGATAGCATCAAGAAAAAAAAAAAACACAACATGCATTTATCTTTAACATATGTAATCTGCATTCAGATTGGTTTTATGGGAAAGAAAAGCTCTCAGAGTGAAATATTACAAGCCAACACACATTGTTTTCCTGAGATGTGGACCGTAATAGCATGTGGCACAAAAACATCACGCCATCATACAATCAATGCACTTGAGAGGGAAAAAACTAGATGGACGTTGAATTTTGATGTGTGTGTGTGTGTGTGTGTTACTGTGTGTTGTTTTAATTAAGGCACAATAAATGCATCACTATAAAAAAACAATACACAGATATGGATTGAACTGTATTGCATTTCACTATATCGCAACACATTGAGTATTGTGTTTAATTCCAGCATTTTTAATCTCCTTATATGCATTCAAATCATTGCAGAGCACTTTGCAAACGTGTCTGCTGTGCTCATCCCCGTAACTGCTCGATTTACAGTATTCTTAAGTCAAAAGACAAATGTTGATTGAATCCAGAGCACAGAGTTAGAAAGATCGGATTGTAAAGGCATAGACAGACAAACAGGAAGACAGACACAAACAAACACACAGATAGACAAACAGATCAATGGATAAATATAGAGATACAGATAGATTCAAACTATTCATTTGGATTCAACAAATTTGCTTCTGCTGTCCTCTTATTTGAAAGATCAGAACTGTGAGCTATCCAGAAGTGTCCTTGTGTTAAGTGCCTGAAGGGGTTTGAGTCTTAAATGTGGTTAAATGTGTAAAGGGTTAAATGTGGAAAGCATGTTTGTTAGTCCTCTAAATTCTCACACTTTCTTTAGAGGAAGTCTTTTCAGGCTCCACTGTCTTCCTTATCGCTAAGTTCAAGATGTGCACACACAATGGCTTATTTTACACTATTAAATGCTTATTTGTCAAGATACAATTTAAATTAAATCCCCAAACCTGCTGGTTTGTAGTTTTCTTCTCTTACGGTTATAATTAAAGACACCCCCCCCCTCTTTCTTTCTCTGTGTACACACACACACACACACACACACACACACACACACACACACACACACACACACACACACACACACATATATATATATATATATGTGCATGTGTATTTGTGTAACTAAAACTACAGATCTATTCTGAAAAAATATGAAATATGCTTGAATTGCATATACAGACTGAATTTTTCCAGAACCCACACAGCTGTATCATTTGTGGTTCTATTTGACTCATACTTTTAAAAGAACTGTAAAATATGACAGTTGAAAATAATGCAAAGAATAATAGATGAAATGTAAAACCTACATGGAATTTCAACAGCGTGTGTCACGCTAAATATTTAATTTTAGGCATGATTCATAATTTCTATTGTAAAAATAGAGGGGTAAAACAACAAGCAAATCCCATTATTACAATGCCAAAACAATATTATGCAAACAGTATGCTTTATCTGAAATACCCCATTTATAAAACTTCAGGACGGTCTCTGTACAATTATGAACAATTATGCTTAAAGCTTTCAGACAATCATTCAATACCTTTACCAAATGTTAGTTTATGAAAATTACATTTTTTGTTAAACTAAAATTTAACATGGATCAAGAATAAAAGCCATATAATAATTTTCCCTAGCAAGCACATATTCATTAAATTATTCTGTGTTTTATCCACTATAAACTTTAATTTATCACCATTTTTGTTTTTTTGACAAAAAAAAAACTGACTGGATTTAACTGAAAAGTTTCAAATTGACAAGCTGAGGGAAGTAGATATTCAAATATGATTTTCCAGAAACAAATTGAATATCCGTCTGAATAGTTATTTTGCAGTCTGTGCCTATGCCCCAGATCAAGGAATATACCGTGAGCCACGTGTCTAACAAAACTTGTAACGGTTGGATTATTTTGGAACAACTTTGGGAGAAAATCATTTAATTCTTCTCCTGCTCCCATAAGACTGTCAAAGTGTTATACATTTTATAGAGGATATCTGAACATCTTTCAGCAGATCTAAGACGGTTCCTGGTTGGGCAGAATGGACCGTTACTGTATGAATCTTAAATCCTTATAATCCTCAAGCTGTGGATAAGCATTATTTCTCATCGTTTGAACATTGATTGTGAAAGAGCTACTGACCCTGACGTGGGGTGTACTATGTTCTGATAATCCTAGTTGGGAAAAAGCGGTCACGACCCCAGAGTCCGCTAAAAACAGACCATGTTTACCAACCAAACAAAGATAGCTCTATATTTACCAATATAGCTCTCTCTAAATGTGAATACACTGTTGCTTCAATCAGTACAGCTGCAAAATATCCTTATGAAATTGAATGAATGAAAGTGGAATTTCCCCATGATGCTAATTTTATTTAACCTTTATTAATGCAATAAAGCCCTTTTTCAGAGGAGCACTGTGCAGAAAGAGCATTCAAAGTTTGGACTCATACAATAACAAGCAACAATATTTATTTTCCATGTTATCTTCATCATCATCACCATCAACAAAATCATTACCAAGGTCTGGAATTCATGATTTTTAATTAAGAATAACAGTGAAATGAAAATGCCCATTCATCGTTATTCTGGTCTGCGCAAGAGAGGATTTGAGTCTGTCGATAGAATGTCCATACGCAGTGAGAGCAGCTTGAATGGGCAACTAGACTGTGAAGTACTGCCAAGACAAACAAATACATAAAAATGAGAATGAAGGAGAAGGAGGAGGAAGAGGAGGAGGAGAAGGAGAAGGAGAAGGAGAAGGAGAAGGAGAAGGAATAGTATATTAGTATTAGTATAGTATAGTATTAGTAGTAGTAGTGGGGGATTTGTGGTAATTATTTATCAACAGAAGGACACCCTATATGTGTCTATATGTTTGTGTGTGTGTGTGTGTGTGTGTGTATGTAAGTGCATATTTTAGTGTGCAAGTGTGTGTGAGAATAAATGTGCGTGCATGCATGCGTCACCGATTTTTGTAATTTCTTTGAAAGGTTTCATGTGTACAATCAAATGAAGATGCCAACACTTTTACAAGAAAAGCCTTCTACACTAAAAACCCTACGTGCCCAGTGTACAGCGTTTCTGTCATCTTCAGCCTCATGCATGAACGAGCCAATCAGATTCTGCCAACAGCTGTGAAAGTTCCCGGGCTCGCCGTTCGCAATGGCCATCGCAGATTTTCTCATAATAGCCACACTGCATTTATAAATGACATGGGAATGAGCGACTCCCCCAAAACAGCTCAGTGTAAAGATTCTAATCTCCCCCCACCACAATCACCACTGTATATCAGCTAACACACAGGGGCTCATTTTGCTTGTGGCTGTAGGACATTTTTATTAAATACACCTGCACTGTGGTTTAGCTGTTCTCTCTGTGGGATCAAAGCCAAGGCGCCCATGCAGCAGTTTTACTGAGATTTCACTGGATAAAATATGTAAATCAGGGACAAACGAGTCGCTGGCCAACACGCGCGCGTATCCGCGCTACCGTTTTTACATACGCATGCAGCATGCTACGCCATGCTTGTCAAAGGCGTCAGTTCCCGGCCGAGGATGTGACACTGTGCCACACACAGTCAGTGTACAAGAGCCTTGCTTGGCTTTCCGTTGCTGCAGTCACAAAGTATCTTTCAACAAGGTGGACCCGTTAATCGTAATGCCCGGTGACTCCTCCGAAGGTCACGGCTTCTCGCCTTTCATCTAAACCGCAACGTCCGCAAACGATAGATCGACCAAATTCTTCCTTTATCTCTTCCTCTTTCTTTAATGCCCGAGACTCCAGAAAACCTGCATTAAAGGAGAAGACAGTGAAAGGAGCCTTTCTTGGATCCCATGCAGTATAAAGGTATGTTTTCCATGCCTTTGATGTGTTCTATAAATACAGCTCTTCGTTTAATACGTTTGACAGGCCGTTCGCAGATCTCGACCCAATTGATTTCTTTTTCCTTCCTTTCTCCGCGATGTTCCCTGATTCTAATTCAGCCGGGGTTGTGGGAAATGTTTATATAAGCATTGATCTAGCGCACTGACGAGCCTTTTATGAGCTGAACAATTCAAAGTTTTCTAGTTTTTTTTTTTTTTTCTCTTCTCATGGCAGTCTTTAAATATCAATCACATAGAAAGGGGGCTGGAGAGGCTGAGGAGGGGGTTGCAGGAGGCCATTTTGAAGCTTTTTTCAGTTTAAAAAAAGTTCTCGAAGATCTTCTGCTCACTGCGCTTAGTTCTTAGCTGATCCATGCACCATGCACATCTGTACAGCAATGACACAGCAAAAAAATAAATAATGTCTTTCCAGTAACACTTTAAAGAACTTCATACATGTCATATATTTCACTGTACCATGACATCTCACATGTAGCTGGAAGCGACTTAAATTCTTTATGATCTTCATGATCCCCTTTGAAATGGCAAGAATCGCACCATGTAACAGTTAAACTGCGAGCGATCACATCACAAGTAATGTGCGTTGCTTCATGGAACATGGGGTTCAGCAGATTAAATATGTGAGATTATCCTCTGCAGGTGAGAGAGCTGCCTGTGAAGAGGGCATTTTTATTTCATAAAAAATTTAAAACCTACATAATATTAATGCATTAAACTTTCATGCCATCTACAAAATACATGCAGTTAAATCAGGGACAAACGAGTAGCTGGCCAACACGTGCGTGGGTGCACAATGCAATGTACCCCCATTAAACACTGGGCAATATATGTTGCACACTGGACCCAAACAAAGCACGTTGGGCACTGCACCCAAACAATGTACGTTTGGCTCTGGACCCAAACAAAGTAGGCTGGACACTGGACCCAAACAAAGTATGTTGGGCACTGAACCCAAACAATGTACGTTTGGCACTGGATCCAAACAAAGTATGTTGGGCACTGGACCAAAATAAAGTTGTACGGACAAACTTCTCTCTCTTCACACCTGACAAATTTTCAGATAACAGTAAGCTGCTTCATCCTAAACTTCCTAAACTTTATAGAAAAAAAGAAGAAAAGCATTTTTAAAATAAGCTTCTTTGTTGTGGAGGTGTGTAATAGGCTTTTGATAAGAAGATCATCCAAAGCAACTAACAAGGCAAAAACATACAAATGCAGTACATCAATTTACTCTGGTATATTTAATAGTAATAGTTTTATAGGTTTATTATTATTGTTATTATATATTTTGAGTGTTGAGAATGAGATGACCTCCACAGTGCAGCGACATTGGATAATGAGAATGCATGGTGGGTAATGCAGTTTAATTCAGCGTCTCTCTCTGATTGGAGCAAGGCCCCTGCAGTGCACAGCGGACCCTCCTGTGTTAAATCTAAAGTCATAACCTGTAGCAGGATCATCAGATGGCTGCTTCTGAGGACATGACAACGCTCCTATCAGCACCCCCCCCCCGTGCATTCACAGAGATGCCCAGCACGCCTCCCTGGTTTAATGACGGCCAGGTGTGAAATGTGACTGCCCCGTGCTGTCTGAGGTCCTGAGCAAAGGAGCACAATGAAGTCTCATAAACACTGATGATGCTAAGGGCAGAAACGTGGACGTGCGGAAAACATGTGTGTGTGGTAACAGGTGAAAAAAAGCAGACATAAACATTTGTGCACACATAGCAACACACACACATGCACAAGCACGGACACGCAAACAGACGCGCGCTGACACAGACATGTACCCACACGTTCGCACAGACACACACACAAACACGCAACATACATTGACCCCTCTATTGAGCAGCAGCTCTCCTAAAGCACTGCACCGCATACAGTGTGACCTGGCCTGGAGGTGCGTGTATCACAGATGTGTGATCAGCTTCAGTTTTTTTTTTTTTTTTTTTTAACGCATGGGACGGCTTGCACAACAGTGACTCAAGAGGTACAATCGCAATCGAAAATATGGGGAACAAATTCATTAAAAAAAGAAGCGAGGCTTCTTTTCCAAATGCTTCTGATTCAATTCCAAAGTAGGGCAGAGTCATTCAGCAAGCCTTAATGGTACTGCAGTAAATGGCTACTGTCCAGCTAGCACTGAGGGGATCATATTTTTAATTAATTTATTTAATACAAAAAAAAGGATGAGTGAATAAGACCTGTGGAACAGTGCCTGCTGCATATTGGATTCCAGAACAGACGTGATGCGGGGGACTCCTCTCCCCACTTTGAACACAGACCTATGGTTATCTTCTGCTGAAAGACTTCAGCTCACATACGATAGCACACCGTATAAATCATGCTAATGCAGACCACTCTTCCCCAGCACACACATACACGTTTATGCCACTAACGGGACTATCACTCTATACCTGCCAAAAGGGAACCATAGTTTCAAGAATTTTTTTTCAAAACAAGAGACATGGAAAATTTTTGTCACACACACACACACACACACACACACACACACATATATTATGAAGGCTGCAGCAGGCCACATAAAAGGCCTAGCAGAAGGCCTAGCATTATAATACACAACAGTTTTTCAATGTCAGTGAAGCGCCAACTGAACATTTCACTCGTTCCAACATGGCAGGAGAGAGCTGGTAATATGCTTGGATTTAATAAGACTCCACAGCTCCTGAATAATACCCCCACCCAGCAGGGTCCACAGGGAAGACAATGCGCAGATAGGAAACGATGCATCCCTCCGACAAACCAACGTGCTAAAAGCTTCATATAAAGGCACGTGTGAAAGTAGCGCTCTCGCTAATGCGCTGTGGGATACACTTTCTGAAATAAGCTGCCTATCTTTAAAGCAATCCTCAGAAACCTACTCTCTGTTATTGTACTCGAAGATGCATTGTACTTGTATTGAAAATGCATTCCTATTATCAACATTTCTTCCTTTTTTATTAACTTTCACTACAATAGGCAGGCCTTAAAAAAAAAATTCTAAACTTAGCAGGTCTGTTATTTCTGTTATAGTGGGTTAAATATTCTCCCATAACTACAAATAATATTAATAGCAGTGTAGATGTAGGGGCACAAAGTGGTGTCCGTTGTAATTGGTAACGTGCCATACCATGCATTTAGATTGAATGCATATTTATCCAACCAGGCAAAGTTGTGCTGTTTCCTTTTTGTGGTCATATCTGTAGCTTAGATTTGCTTATATGGGCAGTGGTTTGGAGAAGTGGTTAGAGTGTGGGTGTGGACCCTGGATCTAAGAAGCCATCACAAGTTAACCATTGAGCATGCTATAAATAAATAAACAAATTAATAAATAAATGAATGGTTTGCAGGCTGTGACGGACATACAAAACCACATGAAAATTGTGAATGGCTTTAAGGACAGGCCTACAGAAGCAAGAAAACAATAAAATGGAATGGCTGCTGGACTAGGACAAGTAACTTGAGGGGGCATTAGAGATGCTAAGGGTAACACCACTGGAGTAATCACTTTCACAGAGAGAGAGAGGGAAAGAGAGAGAGAGAGAGAGAGACCCTCCCGGCCACAGTTTCTCTAGCCCAGGAAACAGCAGTCTGTCAAACCGCAGGGTAAAAGCAGCAGCAGTCCAAACAGCCTGCAATTTGGGCAACTTTCTAATGACCTCATAGTTCACCTTTTCAAACAAGGCTTTCCCAGCTCGCTGCAAATAAACTGAATACATTGCGTGGCCTGTCCTGGCCCCAAGTCTCCCGCCATCGAAAAATCAGCTGGACAACCACTGAGCGCAGGGACAAAAGACATTCCGCAAGTAAAGATGAAAAATGAAAAGAGCTCAAGAAGGTCTATTCACACACACACACACATGTGCACGCACACATGTCAACCCCCCGGCACAGTGCATTGCAGTGCAAGACTGTGAGCTGCCGCAGCTCAGATTGATGATTAGAGAGAGACGAAGAAGATAAATATGAGTGTGACTCCAGATCACTGCTGCACAGCCAGCAGCCCATTATGGTGGAGGAGTGCTTTAGCTTAATACGAGTGCTACCACATGCACTACGTACATGAAGTGGGACTAACAAGGAAGAAGGACCCAGCAGAATACTAATCATTTCATGCCGAACAGGAGGAAAAAATAATCAAGAATCTTATTATAATCATTTCGCATTTGCCCACAAATGGCTACTTAAATGATTTCACAAGTTTAGCGTCTTCATCGTGTATAAATCTAGTGCTGGATGTAGAGAAAAGAATATAAATATATATCCACAATTTACTTCCTGTTTATTACAGAAATTAACTGAATAGTTGATGTTCAATGTGTCGGAGTTATTTATAAAAGCATAATGTATTAAACTCTGTGCTACATTTGTCTCAACCTCATATATAAAGTAATCAAAGAAAATTCAATAGTTCATTCTGATTTGAGTGAAAGGCATTGTGTGACGCATCCGGTAAAAGAGCTGGCAATACATTTGGTTTTGCTATTGAAGAATGTGTAATAAATGATAAAACAATTTCTTGTGTGCTGACTGGTCTGAATGTGGTGATGTTGGCACACGTGTAATATAAAAGTCTGAAACCCCAGAAAGTTGACAATGTGCATTTGATTTTTCTTTTTTTTATATATATATATATATATATATATATATATATATATATATATATATATATATATATACAGTATATAAATATATATATATATAATACATATATATATTTGAAAATAGGCTGCTGGTGCCACTAGAAGCCCTTTCTGAATGAATGGGTTGAGGTGCTGGTCTCTGGGTATATTCATATGAAAATGCAAAAATGGTCTGTGAATGCGGTCTGGGGCTATTATTCATATTAATCAGGTGAACACACTTACTACATTTCTCGTATATTGTATGTCACTGGAGCATCTGCTAAATGTATGTTATGCAATGGAAATGTTGTGCATGCATTTATGTATGCGTATTTATTTAAAAAAGGGTTTCTTCCACGCAAAAAAAATAAAAATAAAAATAATAATAATAATAATAATAGTACATAAATGTATTAAATATCTATGAAGCTTTATGCTATATTAATAGGGACACAAAAAATGGGATGGTCGTTTATTATAAAGGTTCCTGGTAAGAAATAAAAGTGTGTCCTGCTAGTGTCTCAAATTATGACACAAATAATGTTTTAAGAATATACATTTAAGATTGTAACGTTATGCTCAACTCGTAAATTAAAACAGCCAACACATTTTTTTTAAGCACAAGGGCAAAAAACGTAATGTTACATTTAACATAAGGAAAAAAACGGCACTAAAGCTGGCTAGCCTATTCTGATCAATACGAATAGCGACAAATGTATTAACGTTACGTTTAACACAAGAAAAAAACAACACTAATGCTAGCTGGCTAGCCTGTTCTGATCATTACAAATATTAAAATATAAAATATACCTCTATTTTACAAACGTAACTCGTGCAAACACATACTGAAAGAAAGAGGAAATCACTCCTGTGGTGTTTGTTGCAGAGGCAACAATCTTAACATCACATTTAACAGAAGGAAATACCCATTTAAAAAATAAGCATGAAAGCTCAAACACGGTTGTTCTAATTTGTTAGTTGAGCATAACGGTACACTAGAAAAACTAGAACCTTTGCTTTACGCTATTGTTGTCGTTGTTGTCAACAGCTGGCGGAAGCGTTGCTCCCCCCCGTTCTGTGATCGCAAGCACCTTTACTAGCAGCTTTCCTGTGGGGAACACTGCCTTATTTTCTTGTGTGCTGTATGGTGATGTTAGCTTGTTATTTCAGCCATTGGGCCCTATCGGGTTCGGGCTTCAAATTTTGGCTAGATTTTATTGGGCTGGTTCAGGTCACCCTGTAAAGATGTCGGGCTCTGGTGGGCTTGGACCTCATTTCTAGCCCGATGCAGACCTGTACTGTGCATGCACTCTACAGACCTCTCACATTTCACTCATGTAGTGGCCTTCCTTCCTGCAACTGCACCCCAAGAAGACTGAAGAGCCATTTTCTTTAGCCTTTTCTTTACCAAGTCAAGGCTGAGACGTTTGAGATGGCTCCTGCCGTCCACCTTTTTGGGACACAGTGTTACCGTAGCGCCGGCCCTGCAGTGCCTCGGTGTCCTGTCCAGGGGGCGCGCTTGCTGCTTCGCAGTGCAGAGATCGGGATACGCTCCAAGCACACGAGCGAGCTCGGACACGTGCAGATTTTAAATGAGCCGCACTTAAGTATGAAAAGAAAGGGGCTGGGGTTTTCCTAGCCATTAGCTTTGAATACCAAGAGGAGCACATTCAAATGGTGGGAGAGCATTGCACACCTCGGCATTAATCATTCACAACCATTCCTACATGCATTAGCTAAAGATTTATTGAGATCCTTGGCCTGGAAACATGGCATTTGCTCTTTGGTATGTTTCAAAATAAATACTCATCTAAATCACACACACACACACGCACACACACACACACACGCAAACGCACACACACACATATTCTAGAAATGGTTTACTGAAATAAAATTACGTGCTTGTCCTTTGCTCTGGGGAAAAAATGTGCCGGACAGCTTATACTGGAAGATACAAAGGTAAAGTAACTTCCTGCTAATGCTGGTGAAGATGGATGCAAAAAAACAACTGGGCTGACCAGATTGGGTTTTTTTTTTTGCTAAATCGAGTTAGCATAGAACAAGGCGAGAACAGAGCTTTAGAGAGAGAAAAAGCATGGTGCTAGTGGTGTTATTATATATTAATTCCATTAAGTGCCTTGATTCGGGGAAACTCAGAGCATTCTTAGATACCGTGTCAGAGTGTGATTAAAAATATAAGGAAAAAAAGAAACACATAAAGTGCAATTATAGTAAACATTTACGAGTGTGAACACATTGCTCTAAGCATAATGCTGTTCTGGTTTGTGACAACTGGGGAATTGAATCAAGCACGATTTAAGAGAGAGGAAGAGAGAGACACTGCAGGTGTTTTGCTTTGAAAATATATGCAATATAAGACTTTTTCCCAATAGATTTAAAAGATGATAAACTGTGGATTTGCAAAGTGCATGGTTAAAGCAATAAATGAAAAAAATGAATGAAACTGTTCCCGCCTTGCGAGGTTTCCGTCCGTACTCCTATCTGTCCAATGAGGGTAAATAAAAAAAGATGCTCCCACACAGCTATCACCACAGCTCTGTGTGCACCAGAGAATCAGAAGAAAGCCATCCCTCATAAGAGTCCCTCTGTCTCATTCAGTCACCGAATCATCACATCAAGGCTGCTACCAAACAAAAAGACACATCTTGGATATTCAGCGTTCGCAGAGGAATAGCCAATTTGTTATTATTTTCTTACGTATAAAATGTTTTTGAGGGGATGGGGGGCTCTCAGTGACACACGTACATGGGAAACAGCAGACCACACGCTCCCTTCCCAATAACTCTTCCAGATGCATTTTCAAATGAGCAAACATCAATCACGTGCCTGGCGTTGTCTGCCCAGATAGGCCTCTCGCCCATCGGCTTTAGGGGATTTAGACCTTCCCGCTCACTGCCTTCCAGCCGCCCGCATCTCCTCTTTCTGCAGCTCGCAAAGTAAATTGATCTATGGAATGCTAAATTGGCTTTCAATTGCTGCTCAATGCGCCTTAATTGTATTAGGCCTAAGTAAGAGATTAGTCGGCAAATCTGGGCAGAATAATAGCGATCTCACCCAGCAATACTGTACTAAATTTATGTGAATCCCACACAAGCTGGGGAAAGCTGTTTCTGCCGTTTGAAGATAATCACAGTTTTGGCTTTTTTTTCTGCGTGTCAATTTTGGAAGGAGAAATCATTGACGTGTTTAAACTATTTATTCTGGGAGAAATGTGGAAACGGTAACTCAGAGCTCGAGCCGTGCCGCCATTTGCCCAGTCGGTTTGTTTTCTGATGAACCGTGTCGAACACAAAGTGTAAAATAAAACCAGAATTTTTTTTATTTTTCCTTGTCAAGTGAACTAATGAAAGAAAAGTCCAAATATTACTGCATGATGTCAGTCCTGGTGATACATAAAAAAATATTTAAAAATAATGGGCTGGCCAATGGAGACGACTCTGATGAGAATACAAAAGGAGACTGAGTTATTGTGCTCCAAAAACAATGTCCTTATTTATTGTCTGATTATGGCAGACGACCAATATTTCACCGCCACATGTCCTTCTAGTCTGTGGTTCTGACCTGAGGTCTCACCCTCACCAAACGACTGGGCTTCTGCCAACACAAATAAACACAAGACATATAATATAATAAAATAAAACAATCACAGCGGTATCACAGCACTGACGTAAAACCATTCTCACTGGCTTACTGAAATTAGGCAGTGAGACTCCCCTGCCGATTGCAGTGCCATATTAACACTGTGAAAATGCTACCTGTTAGCATAAAGCTACAGAGTGCCATTCCTGAGGGATGATATCGAGAACCATGTTAGCAGGACAATATCTTCCTTGCATGCTATACAGCGACAAAGATGAAGCTTCCCATTTGCTGTTACATAAAACTTGCATTAAATAACCCCTCCTGATTTTAACATATTTAATCATAGTGTACATGCTGCATTTTCTGTAAACCAACAATAATACTACTACTACTACTAATAATAATAATAATAATAATAATAATAATAATAATAATAATAATTCATCCTTTGTGCTTTTTCTTCTGTGTTTTTTTGTTTTTATTATCATTCTGAGCTAACGTGGACTACCTTCAGTATTGCCCTTGAAACACGCTCATCCAACTCAAACTATTCTATCTCTGCTAATGGAGCAGAAAGCTCCACGCTGACTCCTAATTTAAACAGAAAAGCACTCTGGGTACTAGCTGCGGCCGGATCAATGATGACTGAAAATACTCTAACACCCAACAGCCCACAGAAGCATTCAGTCTTTGCTGGGCGTACATCCACCACCTGACAGACAAGGCAGGCGACATCCAATTGTCTCCTAACAATTCTATAACATTATAGCAATGTGACTTATCCTGTTATGAAATACCAATGGGGTTGTAAGGTGTAAATGTGATGCAGATGGCAATGTGTGGGTCAATGGTCTCAGCTGATCACTCTTACAGCAACAGCAACACAAGACTCTCTACTTGCACAAAGTGCTAGATTCGTTATTATTAACGAGAGTTGAAAGCATAACTTTGAAATGTTGTATTAAGTATTGTGTTATTGAGAAGGTGTTCAAATAAAATTTAATAAAATAAACATTTTGTTAACACATTAGTGTTTCAATCTTGATGGTAGTGCAATAACTCCAATGACCATCCTGCATTATGTTGATTTCATGTTTGACTCAAAATGGAGATCACTTGCAAATGGCAGAACATCAACATTTGTGAGCTCAGGTGAGATTTGCAAAAGCAGTGCCAGGCGGTAGACACCCAGAAAAAATACTGTGACACTCTTATTTCTCAGGTGTTGTAGTTTCATCAACAGAAAACTGCTTCCTATGAATCAACTTATTCTGTCACTGTGGAGCACTGGAGCAGAGCAAGACGTAGAAGGTCAATGGCTAGAATGCACTAACAAATTCAAGTGCACCATGTCTATATTCCATATTTGTGTGTGTGTGTGTGTGTGTGTGTGTGTGTGTGTGGGAGCGCGTGTGTGTGCATGCCCCAGACAACTCTTAAATAAAATGCATCTCCCTTCATAGTGTAAAATCCGCATTTAGAACAAGCTCAGCCATATTCCTTCACCAATCTGCAAACCATTCCCCGGGTCTATTTTAGTCCGGCGAGGTGCCCTTGCACTGTTTGTCGCGGAGAATATATCTGCGTGCTTTTTTATGGCCGGCAAATGAAATGAAATGACTTTCATCTGTAAACTGTTTCCTTGTATGGCTTTTGGAGTCAGGGTGAAATTGCATTTTTGCCTCCCCATTCTTCTTCACATAATGGCATTTTGATAGAACAGCTCCCAGAAAGAGGAAAGAGAAACAAATGTGAACTGAGATCATGAATGTAGATGGAAATTGTTTTTATTGATTTTCATTGGCAGAGGAGCTCATAACATGAAGACTGCATTTATCATAGCAATTATTGATTAGGCGCCGGACAAAGAGTTGTGCCTTGCGGAGGGTCCGGAGGTTCACATGCGCTCGAATCAGGGCCACTCTGCATGCCAACGCATGAACTGTCACGGCCTTAATTAGATGCGCATGCACAAGTGCGCACACACACATACACAAACACACACACACACAGGCACCCTTAGGGGGATATGCGACAAAAATGAAATTCTTTCTCAGATGAAAGATAACCGCTTCCCGATAAGCACCACTCACCGTCCGTCCTTGCTAACATAAAGCCAACAAGCTATGAATGAGAGCTACTGCTACTATATGGACAAATATGGTTAGCTTGGTTATATTTTAACATTGACAGTCTATCAATCCATCTAAAATTGTAGACTTTCCACTGATATTTATATTTCATCCCGCTGTCTACCCATCTGTCTATTAAATCATCCTAATTTTCATATCAGTCTGTTTGCATCCGCACATGCACGCACGTATCACGTACACACACACACACACACACGCATGTGCACACTCTCTCTCTCACACACACACACACACACACACACACACACACAGTAACTCAGCACCTGGCCGTCTGTCGGCTGCTTGAACGAAGACAGATGTCCTGGAGGTTTTAAAGACCACTCCGTCTTTCCTGACCATCCCTCACTTATTTCTCTACCTCCTTCCATCATTTTTCTTCCCAAACCGATACGTGTCAGTTGAGTTGGCCACAGACCGCCTCTTTGGACCATTCAGGCGTTGCTAAACCCGGGATCCTCACTTCCAAGAGTGTCTGAGAAATATTTCCCAGCCAAAATAATCTGAGGTATGGCTGTTTCACAAAATTGTTAACACTATACACAGTATATGGGTCTCGGCCAAAGGATTCGGCAAGGGTATAATTGCTCATTTCACACAGAATGTTAAATCACACAACTGAGAAACAACTGTAGCTTATTAGGTTTACATTGCTTTACAAGTCACTAAAAAATATTAGACAAAGTGGACCTTCACATATATCGCTCAGTTGGATATTAAGTTTGCGTTGGTGCAATATTTCACTGTGATCTTTGAGGGTGACCAAAACCAGAAAGCATGCTGAACGGGTCACTCAGATCCGAATGAAACAGAAACCATTTAGATTAAAGTACCCCAACATCAGATATCATAAAATCCTGGATTATTTTCAACAGATGGAGATAGACCTTGGAGCATTGGAATTCACAAACACACAGTCGCACACACCTGCACGCACGCACACACGCACGCACGCACACACACACACGCACACATGCATGCACAATTGAATGTTTCCTTCTGAAGAATACATTCTGTTTGACAGTTACAGGTAATGCCTCTTGCATTGGTAAGTAGGTTCCCCAGTACTGATGTACTTAAAATGCTCAGAGTCGCTCTGTCAAGTTGATGCATGCAGCAGCCACAGCATTAGAACTCTAGTTCAGCTGATTGAATCCATTTGTGAGATCCCCTATCGTGCCCCGTGCCATTAAACAATACCGTATTGTGCAACAGTTTACTTGTATCTTCCCGTCGAAAAATAAGAGCTAAAATCTGAATACCTTACCGTATTTGATTTATCTTTATTTGTTCTTTATTTATTTCCTAAGTATGGGAGAGGGCTTTTTATGTCACATAAATACTGCATTTGCCTTATCTGAGTGCATTTACAGAAGACATCTCCCACTGAAAGCTTAGACTTGGCTGATGGCGGCCTGGTACTCTCACCTTTTATGGCACATAAACTAAATTAGTTGGAAATAACAGGTCTGTCTTTTGCAGGGAGTCTGACAAAGTAATTCTCAAGACAATTGGAGCGAATTAGCTCTGGAATGCACCGACTGGCATGCTAGCCCGCGTAGCGGCCTATAGGGAGCGGGGGAGCACAGTCTTTGACTTTTTTTTATTATTCTTTTTTTCTGTCCTTGTTTTTCACTGGGAAAGCAAGGACAGTTTTTAGGTGGCCTGTTATGTTTGGGTTAAATATTTACATTTATTCATTCATTCATTCATTCACTCACTTATTAATTAATTCAATCATTAACTAATTCATTCACTAATTCATTATTTTTGAGTTGTATATCAACTTGCCTATATTATTGTGAACACATTTTCCTCCGCAATATTAAATTCCAGTATATTCCACATAACTGTAAACTCTAGGGCTCACAGACTATAAACAGGATCACGTACATATTGCAGTGGCTCCTGCTCTAGCACCGCTCTCACAAATCCCAAACGCTGTGGCACACTCCCTCCACAACGAGAAGTCATTGGCCATTTCTTAATTCACATTGATCGATAGAATCAATTGGATTGGGCTGTCTCTCCAAGGACTTTCAATACATTTGGGGATAGCGGTTCAAAATGAGTTGCCCAATTAGAGGCAGACAAAACCATGTCAATATAGGCTGAATAATGGCTTTTATGTGGATGTAATTAATCTTAACATTGAAATACCATGGGGAGAGAAGCAGGCCTATATAACAAAGTCGTTTTCCTTAATCACAGCAATCCATACGATTTGCATATGTGACATGCTAACTTGCGAAGCTCAGCTTTACTCAAAATATGGATCATTCAAATTAGATTTCACGAGAGGCATTTGGATGCCACATAGTAATAAAGAGACAGAGATGGGTGTAAGTGCAAGGACGGGATTCTCTTGTGTTATGTTTTTTTTTGTTTTACCTGCATTGTAATGACATCATTCCAACTACTAACAACCCACAAGTTTAGCTTTTGGGCCAGGCCAAGCGGTAACGGAGGGACACTTTTGTTGTATTTTGCCCTAGTACTCCTGTTCTATCCAAGGCTGAGTAAAATAAAAACTGGTATTACATAAAGGCTACCTTAGACTACAAACTGAGGTAAAAAAAGATTTGGGGGCAAACAACTTATTGGGGGTAAAATATATTTTTTTAAAACAGGGGGGACACAACATTAACGTCTGTTTTTTTCACTTTTTTTCCAGACATGCATATCATACAGTTTCTGAGGTGAAAATGGTTATCTTTCTCTTTCATATTGTACTATTACCACTTAAATATGAACATGCAAAATGGTAAGCCACTTGTGCTGCTCAATTTTTATGGGGCGAGGTTTAAAGTCAGATGGTCATGGTAACTGAGGGACACATTTTCACCCCCCTCAAAATCATAATTCTGCCAAATTCTTTTCAAAACTGGTTATACTACATCAAGACACATCCCTATAAGCTTTCTTTTGGAATGTTTTCCCTCTCTATGTAAAAAATTCTGTGACTTTTTATCATAAACCACTCACTCTCGGATGCCTATTCATATCATGAATAGAAAAATGCTATTTAGTCATACGTCATTTATAATAGTTGCTCAGTAAGACTATTGCTATAGGATAGAATCAGGGGGTAAGTGCATCTGTTCAAATTCGTCTGTTCAAGTTTGTCAACCCCAATGGATTCAAAAGCCCATAACTTTTTTTCTAGTAGAGATAATTCAATACTTTTTCTTCAGACAGATAGAAAGTAATTTCATAATGTTTAAAATTTTGATTACTGATGTTAACCTCCCCTTGGCCTGGCCCTTTTACCTTGAAACTGCTCCCTAGACATCAGAGCCAAGTAAGCATATCAGGCATTCTGAAATGCCTTTTGATATTACAAATCATGTGAGGTATTGATAAGAGCCGATATCGTGCTCTTCTGAGTACGCATTCTTTATTTTTGTCAAATGAACATGCCCGTGGGCCTAAAGCAGGGGTGGCTCAATTCTGGCCCTCGAGGCGAGTAGAGTTTCTGGTCTTCCATTTTCATTCTCCTCTAATCAAGTACCGGGACACCGGCTGAGTGTGTTCTCTGACCGATCAGTGAAATAAACCAACCAATCAGCTACCAGGTAGAAAAGAAACCAGCAGCACTTCAGCCCTCGGGGGCCAGATTTGAGTAGAGCCTACAGTATAATCAAGGACTTGTAACTAGTAGGGTAGTTTGAATAACAGATCATACACTGACTTTCTCCCACTGAGCAAAAGTTGACGTACTCCCTACTCCCTAGCATACGAGTAACATATTGTACAATTATAAAAATATTCGAGTTTATATACTGTCTTATTTAATTGTGATGTACACGTGCGCATGTATTTATGATTACGTACAATCTAATAAACAAGTAACATATCAAATACAAGTTATGGAAGTTGGGTAATGAAACCCATTCTTTCTGGTGAACAAAATAATATTAATGAAGGATTCCAAACATTAATGCATCACAAGTATGATGAAGCCTCATTCCTGAGGTAAAATACACCCAGCACACAAAGGTTAATCAACAAAGACGAAGACGAAGCATTCGTGCTTAAACGTTTTATATGCGGCAATTTTCCCTCTCAAAAACCTGTCCCTTTGTTAATAATTAACAATGCAGACACATTGGAGTCATGACTACTACAGTATTGTCACTTAACGGCACAGTGAAAACAGCGCTCCAGTAATGGTAGACGGGAGATATTGAATAAAATATTAGAACCCCGCTGACCTCTCTTTTGTGTTCTGTTATAACGTGTCTTCAAAAGCTGCCGTCATTTTTTTTCTCTAGCGTCAAACAAAAAAAATACACAGATGCAGTCAGAAGCCAACTTAAGATTTGATTGACTTCATCAAGGATGTGTACAGTAAGTTCAAACACAAATGCAATGATATGAGCATTGTTTAAATGTAATTTTTTTGGTGAGACGTTTCTCTGAATTTCCTAAAATAAGCACTTCATTTTTTCTATCACTCATACAGTTGACTCTGGATTCCTTTGCCGTCATTGACTCGGATTTCTTAATGTCATCTGTAAACCTTTAATTAAATAACGCCGGTGTGGTGTCTGACAATTTTTTTTTCTCTCTTCCCGGTGAAGACTTGTTAGCAACACAGTCTGATCACAGACGAGAAATGAAATGCCAGGAAATACAAAAGGAGGATTTGAATGGAGCACTGACTGTCTCTGAAGCTCACCCGATCATCTGTGTCTTTCTGTGATGGTGAGTTCAGCCCCTCTTTGTTACTGTGAGCTACAGTAGACAAGCTCTGTCCCTTTTACTCTGAGCTACAATAACCAAGCTCTGTCCCCATGTTACTGTGAGCTACAGTAGCCAAGCTCTGTTTCTCTCTTACTGTGAACTACAGTAGCAGGATTTCTGTCTCTCTGTTACTGCAAGCTACAGGTGCTGAGTTATGTCCTTGTTACTGTGAGCTACAGTAGCAGAGGTCTGTCTCTTTGTTACTGTGAGATAATGCAGACCTCAGCTTTATTTCCTCTTTGTGAAAAAAGGACCACAGCCTCTCATTCCTAAAATAAAAGTACTCTTGATCACTCTCTCCCTCCCCTCTCTCTTTCTTTATCCATCTCTTTTTCACTTCCCCTCTCTCTCTTCCTTCAGCTCCCTCCTGCTCTTCCCAGCTGCTGATCTTGGTGTTGTTTTGCTGATCTTGTGCTCTCTGTGTAGGAGCCGTTCGAGCTGGAGTAACACAAGCAGGCAGTGCATGGTTAGGTCCCATATTCGGTCTCCTCCTCCCACGGTTTCTCTCTCCCTGTGGAACGTTCCCCGCTTTGCTCCCAGAAGCAGGTGCTGGTGCCAGTCCCTCCCCTCCTACCTGACAGCTGTCTCAGACCGAGCGTGCACCTCCGTAAACCGGAGCGAGTGTGGGGGGTGACAACAACACAAGCTCCACTCCCACCCCCAGAAGCACAGCTGTCAGTCATCAAGGTCAGGGTGAAATTCTCCACGCCACGGCAACAACCAGGAAATAATGTATTTTATGTTTTTTTCTTTTCTTTAAAAGGAAGCGATCTCAAGAAAAAAAGGCCCACATCTGCAGTTCACACCGAGACACTGAGTGCAGGTTTTTATTAAGTCTGTTGCGGGCTTCCTGTTGTCAGATTGTGGAAGCCAGAGGACCCATTAAATATTTGAGAGACCGCCATAAGCACGGCTGACCTGAAAAAAGCAGCCGCCAAGGGCAGGGGGCAGGTGAGGGGGGCGGGCACTTCCCACGGCGGCATATATACACCTGAGTGTGCAGGGCCACACTGTTCGCAGGTAACACACCTCCGTTTCACACAGGAACTCACACTGTACAATGCAGCACACCCTGCACTTATCTTTGCATTGTCTTTTTTGTCTTCTCACGCCCAGTGTTTTGATTTGACTAGGATAATACGTTTAGGTCTTGGTAACACACACAGGCCTTAGGTTTCTGGGAAGAAAAAAAAAATGAGTACATAGAATAAATATACTAACACTACTCCTCCTCCTCCTCCTTCTCCTACTACTACTACTACTACTACTGCTACTACTACTACTAATCCTCCTACTACTACTACTACCACTGCTACAATTACTAAAACTGCTAGTACTAATAGTGCTAGCACTGCTATAATAATACAAAATATATAATAATAATAATAATAATAATCATCATCATCATCATCATCATCATCATCATCATCATCATCATGATGCTACAGCAATAACCGGGGTTCCAGAAAGCAGTAAACAGCATTTATTTTAAGGATACACTAATCAGGCTCCAAGAGACGGCTCTCCACCCACAGGAGTTTAGACATCCTGTCTAAATATTGGTGTGGCGCACAGGAACAGGGTGGCTGAGGCAGCACTGAATAAGGCGCAGTGCCTAATTAACGCTGGGGGAGAAGGCACCGACACCAGGGAAGCCCGTCCACCCGCGGGATGGGGCAGAAAGGTGATGCCGCGGCGCTACATTTTCCGGCGTGTTCCACACTTGGCTCATTTGTTCCTTCCTTTCCCACTGGGGCCGTGGGGGGGGGAGGATAGGGGTGGGGCTGGACTACCTTTTCCATTCAGCAGCACCAGAAAGCAATTAAAAGAACAAAAAAACTGCAATAATCCCTGCAAAGGCTTTGTCTTCTGAGGGAGGTTTCAGGAAGAGTTTTTTTAAAGGAAGATTACGATTTGCACAGACCTCCTTGGTAGGTCTAAATCCCCTTTAATCCACCTGGAATCGATCGACGGTCATGGGCCAGCTTGCAAAAAAAAAAAAAAACTTTTCTCCTCTGGCGGCAACAGTAAGAAAGGTGAGCGAATTCCACAACAACTAAAGTTCATCCGGTTTTACTAATAGTATTACCTGCTCATCCATTACTTAAGATATGTGTTATGTGAAGAAGAAGAAGAAGAAGAAGAGAGGGAAGAAGAAGAAGAAGAAGAAGAAGAAGAAGAAGAAGAAGAAGAAGAAGGAGAAGAAGAAAGAGCAGGAGGAGGAGGAGGGTGCCCTGACACCTGAAGGTTGTAGGGTCAATCCCAGGCTGTGGCAGGATTTTTCCATGGATTGCATCTCTGACTGGCATTCAGCAGTGGTGGATTAGGGTAAAGCCCTGCAATATGTAGCTCTCCACTGGAAATGCCAGCATGGGATACTGAGTCTTGGAGACAGCTCTGCTGTGCACAGCTACAAAGCAGAGAAATGCTGACCACACACTCATATCCTGACAGAGGTGCCCTGTCTCAATAGCTATACTTCACCACTGCAGCGGACTGGTCCAGTGGTCAGGGACTATGGTGGAATTAAAAGCACAGAATTCAAGGTTAAAACCCTGAATTTAAATGCGGCGCAGGGGCGATGTTGCATACGTGAGCATGTTCCTTTGCTTAGAATGCTTCATTACATATCCGTCTGTGCCTGGGAAATAATTAAATAATCATACGATTATAAAAATAGCACATTACATAAAACAAATACATGCATATTGGTACAGCTCATGCAGACTGAACCAGACTGTTTTTATAGAATACGTAACCTATATAGATTATTATTCATTCACAAAAGAGACATCTCTACACTGACAGCGAAGCACGAGTTTGAGCGTAACTGAAATCTTCACTCTTTGCCAATGTCATCTACATCCGCGATATAAAAAGGCGACTGACTGGGCTGCGTCTGTGCGCGGGAGCACCTGTGTAGTCACAGCGTTTAAAGTGTCTGTTTGTTATTGAAATAACACACATGCCCTGTGGCAAAGTAGCAGGGATTGCTTTTTAGCGAAGGCATGGAAATCGCTGAGGAGAACATGGAGGTTCCTGTGTTGTGCAGCACCTTGCTCCTCTTCTCCTTGCACAGCGTTCAGAACCATTAATTACCCACTCGCTGGCTCCGGCAGACAGCTGGTCACATGATCCCAGAGCTTAGCTTCAGAAAAACGCATTGGGGTAGGGTGGGGTGGGGGTCTCTACCTCTCTCTCTCTCTCTCTCATAACCACTGTACTGCTCCTCCCTCAATCTCTACCTCTCTCTCTCTCTCTCTCTCATAACCACTGTACTCCTCCTCCCTCAATCTCTACCTCTCTCTTTCATAACCACTGTACTCCTCCTCCCTCAATCTCTACCTCTCTCTTTCATAACCACTGTACTCCTCCTCCTCTCTCTCTCTCTCTCTCTCTCTATCCCTATCCCGTTTTCTCTCTCTCTCTATCTATCCCTATCTCGTTTGCTCTCTCTCTCTCTCTCTATCCCTATCCCATTTGCTCTCTCTCTCTCTCTCTCTATCCATATCCAGTTTGCTCTCTCTCTCTCTCTCTATCCCTATCTCATTTGCTCTCACTCTCTCTCTCGATCCTTTTTTGTGTCTGTCTATCCTTCTGTCCGTCTGCCTTTGTCTGCCTCTCTCTCGCTCACCCACACACGGATATATGTCTCTGCCTCTCTCTCACTCCCTCTCGCTCTGTTTTTCATGCAGACACACATGTGCACACACACACACGCACGCACGCACGCACACACGCACACATACTGACACACACACACACACACACACACGCACACATTACTCAGTGTTACGAGCCTGTTAGTCATCTTGCATCCCCTATTTTTAAGCTGACTTTGGGACACACTACACTGGATGTTAATGAGATCACTCTTTCCATACTCAAATCCCATGGTTTAACATGCCTCTCCCTCCAGGCGTCTCCCCGGGAGACAAAAAGATGTGTTTGTTTGGAAAGAGGCAGCACACAGAAACACCTGAAGGCAATATATATACGTAGGTGGTCCACACCACCAGAGACACATAGAGAGAGAGAGAGAGAGAGAGAGAGAGAGAGAGAGAGAGAGAGAGAGAGAGAGAGAGAGAGAGAGAGAGTATTCGATAGATCGTTAGATAGAGAGAAAGAGTGGACAGATAATAAAGAGAATAATGAGAGTATCAGCACTTTAGATCTGATCTACCAACCAATCAGCCTTATCTGGTACTTTATAAGAGTGTTTCAGAGGATGTTTATTAATAAATAAATAGCCATTCAGACAGATAAATGAAGCACAAACATTTAAATTTTATTATGATTGATATTAACTTAATTTTTTTTTTTACTTCTTAAGACAACAGATTCTTAAAAAAATAAAATTGGCTTGTTAATAAACGCTTGGCAAGTTACCAAAGGCATAATGACTCAGTTAAGTATGGCATACATAAAAGCAAGCCAGAATGAGAGCTCTATTGAAAGACACAAAATTAAATTTGCACAAAAAAGTCCTAATCCCCTAAAGGGGGCTTACGGACACCTCTAAGAAGTGAGATCCCCCACAGGAGAGGCTGCGGGGAACTTCACTCAAGTTATAATTAGCGTTGTCTCGCTATGAAAAAGAGAGGCTATTACTTCATTACACAGACGGGGCAATATCATTAGAGGGCCACTGGCATGAAACCGACAAAAAATACAGAGGGACTGTGTGAAAACACAGGTGGACAGATTAGCGTAGCGTGGTGTTTAACCATTACAATGGACTGAGCTCCGTGTGCCCGGCCTAATGCACACACAAAAACTGCTTGAAATCGAATTCAATCACACGGTATGGCTGTCATGTTAATGGTAAAGTTATGGAGGACTAATGAACTGGCTGCCTCAGGAGTAAAGATCAGATCATTTAAAATGTGAGATTTTGATTATTCACAAATAACTGAGCGAGAATCACAGCACAGACATGGCAAAGCAGTGGATGGACAGAAGGAATGACAAAAAAAAACAGATGGATGAATGGATGCATTGTTGAAGGAATTAATACATGTTTTCTCCCCAGTTTCGTTTTAATCAGCCCAGATTTGAAAACGGTAAAGAAAAGAAACGGCTCCCCCCTCCGGAGGCCCGGTCTGGTTGAGTGTGGTAGTGGGAACCTGGCGGTGACATTGGATGGGTTTTCAGCGCTGTCACTGGGGACAGGCTAAATAAAGCCTCCAGGAGGTCCTGTGCTCAAACCAACCCCCCCACCCCCCACCACCGCTCCCTTTTCACAACCCCAACGGTTTACTCCCCCTGCCCCCTTTTCACACCCCCAATGTTCCACGCCCCCTCCCTCCACCACCCCCCCGCCCTAACTCCCCCCGCCCATCCCCAGTGTCCCATGCCCCTGCCCAGCCACTGTCAGGTTCGCTCTCAGAAGTGGGACACCAAAGAACATACTACACTTGTCCTCTACCAACACGCCTCTCCCCATCCCCCAGCGCACACCTTCTGCTCGCTTCTCTGTTCCCCTCACACTAAAGACACCAGTCCTCCAGCTCCAACAATGCACCCCGCTCATCACACGTGGGGTCTTGCCCCCTTAGGAGCATACCTGTGGTAAATATTTTTTAAAAATGTAAAGCATTGCAAGTCCCTTTAATTGCTAAGCTAAGCATACCTGTGGTATCCATGCTCCTCTACTGAGACATGTAACAAATCCATGTCTGAGCCGAGTACAGAAATGATTCGCCAAACACAGCAGACACAAAGTCTGAAAAACGCTGACGGGTCTGTGGCCAAAAGCCGGTTTTCCATACGACTGGCAGCTCAAATTAAATCTTGCAAGTAGAGATGAATCATAGAAAATAGTTTGAATAATGCTGTATTCATTGGTTGTTCCATTATTATTAGTATTAATACTACTACTACTACTACTACTACTACGAATAGTAGTAGTAGTAGCTGTATCTGTATATTGTATTTTTCAATAATTGATCTCTTTCAGTTGTTGTTCAAAACTGTGAGCCAGTGGAAACATGAGTTTTGGCCACCTTTCTGGACAAAAAATCTGTATTCAATTACAAGCATAAGGGCAATTTCACAACGGCAGCTTACGCCTGTGTTATGAAATATACATTCCATTCATGTTGCACATTTAGGACATGTAGACCATTGCACCACTCACACGAGACCATCAAAATGATATCAAACATCAGTAGGTCTAAGTTTGTGTTGCCATGAGACTCCCCATCTCTACAGTTTTCTCAGATGTGATTGATATTAATGCCACAAAGGTACCAGAATTCCTGTTGAGAATATTACCTTTACACCCTAGTTGTCATTGTTAATTTAGGTACGTTAACTGGATGCATTTACTACTGTAACACTCAAAAACGGAACAATACATGATTATCTCTCTGGAAAGAGTGTATAATGTATGTTCCAGTGCCCAGACTAGTTCCAGTGTATACTGTACAATGTAGCAAAAGTATCAATCACATCTGTATGTTTTTAAGCTTTTTGAGGACAAAAGCAATCTATACCATGTTGTGTTGTGTGTGAAAAATATGTTTAAGGACAGAGATTTGGCATGCCCTGATAATGTCATATGGGGGCACTGTAGCACTGTCATGACATCCTAGGACATTCTTTGACCGTCATAAACTTCACGCCAGATGGTCCCAGCAGATTTTACGGCATTGAAGTTCTGGTTTATTACATCCTTACAGGGTCCACCTCCGGTGTTGTTCAGCTGCTCTGGGATTTCTCAATTCCAGTCTTACACAGTTGTTGTTCAAAACTGTGAGCCAGTGGAAACATGAGTTTTGGCCACCTTTCTGGACAAAAAATCTGTATTCAATTACAAGCATAAGGGCTTGTGGAGGTTTGACCCTGGGCTATGTCATTTAGCCAGCTAAGACAAGGAGCCTGCAGGCCCAGGCGAAGTGGGGCCCATGCTGTCAGGGGGCCAGGGTGAAGTTTCGGCCAGTGTTTTTCTAGGGTTCCCCTCAGGAAGGTTGAAAGCGGCTGGTGCCTGTAAAGCACTGGTCCTGGAACACATTGATCCAATCATAATGGTTAATGACAGGACTGGGGAAGCCAACAACCTGATCTGGGATCAGCGCTTAAAGGCAGTTTCTGCACCGCCCGAGGCCATAACATGTCTTTTGGGTGAACTTAGCTTTTCCCTTTCTTTAGCTCAAATGTTTGCAGGTTTGATACCCAGATTCCCAGGCAGTACCTAGAGCAAGGGATATAACCTGAACTGCTTTGCCAATTATCCAGATGTATAAATGGATATACTTTGTTAAAACAGAAATAGTCCACTGAAAAGCTTCCCTGGAAAGCCTAAGCAAATGACTGAGGCCCTGCAATACTTTTTTTAAAGTTTTGCATCTTTCGGACAAGACGTTAAACCGAGGTCCTGACTAACTGTGATCGCTAAAGGTCCCGTTGTACTTTTGGAAAGAGTACGGGTGTTAACCCTGGTGTCCTGGCCAAATACCCACAAAGACTGGCTCAAGTTCTGGCCACCATATCACCCCCCTACATCTGATAGGCTACATCTAATCACCTCCTACATCTGATAGGCCTCACCTAATCTCCCCCTACATCTAATTGGCCACACAATCCCTTGAACTCCCTACACGCTTTGATTCCACAGGTCAGCACTGCGAAAAGTTCTTAGTTGACCTTCCTGATTAAGTAAAAATAAAGCAAATAAATAAAGTGTGTTTTTGAGGACACGCACATACGAGAGCACGGCAGAGTGCGATCCGGCCACGCTCGCCAGGCGTAGCCGGTCCGACACCCTGAATCGCTGCGGGTGCTGTTGCGTGCCTGGATAGATATGAAAACAATCATCGATTTCCAGTAAAGGCTTAGATCGTTTTTTTTTTTCATAAGGTAAATCAATTTATGTCGCAATTCATGCAGGCACAGGTTCCCTTCTTTTATTCTTTCTCCTTTTACTCTTCAGCTTTTCTCTCTCTCCCTTCATTCATCACCTTGTGAGACACAAGGGGGGTGAGAAATTTAGGGCTCCACCAACGGGTGCCCGTCAGACTCAACCAGCTCGGAGCGCAGTCTCCGTTTCAATCGAAGCGCCGACATTAGGTCTGCAGACTACCGCCTATAGCCTACCGCCCATCCGCCGCGTAATATAATATCTGCAATTAATTCTTACATACTGTACTCCTCTTAAATGACCCATCTGATTTGGTTAAAATGAGCTTGTGCTCTAAATTGAAATTGAAATGAAATCTATCGACTTCTAGGGTGGCGGAGCCGTGCTCTGAATGCCAGCGGAGTCAGATTAAACAGACTCATTCTTCATGAAATTAAAACTGCCGGGAAAATCTACCCCGTTAAACAATTGACTTGAGAAGCAGAGTGGTTTGGACGAGCCCCCCCCCCCTACGTCTTTTTCCCTCTCCCCAGAGCGAGACTCCACGAAATGGCTGCGAAACATTCCTCCCCCGTCCAGCTTGACAGGCTGATTTTCTTGGACAGCGTTCTCATACCGGTAAGCAATGCAGATGAGGCCCGGCCAAACCGCCTGCCCAGCGCCCCCCAGGGTACCCGGAGGCAGACAAAGCCTCCGTCTGAAACGATTTGTATCACACCTGGACGCACTCGACGCTGGGGGATCGTCTCTCTCTCCCGCGGCGCTCCGGAGGTAGCCTGGCATCCTGAGTGCGCCCGATTACCGTGCACAGGCTCTTGCGCACCGCTCACCTCGCTCTTCAGCGCTCTCCGATCCGTGTACAACCCGCATGTCTTTACTCATTCATTTCTGTGGCTGACATTACTTATTTCCTGGGATCTGAACTCACAACCATTGAGTGGATTTTAACCACAGCTCAACACTGATATATCAGCCACCCTGCACCTCTGATGCACATCGATAACAGACCATTACAATTACGACCACCACCAATGGTAGTAATAATAAAAATTATGATAATGAAAAAATAAATAATAATAATAATACATTATTTATATATATCTCCACCAACATCATGCTTACCATCGAATAGCCCCCAAATACACACACACACACACGCATGCACACACACACACACACACACATACATGTACACACACTGCAGTGCCAGGATGGGCTGTACCACCGGTCCACTGCATTAGCTACACTCTGTTCCTTCCAGAGGGACTAATGTAGGGGCCAAGTGAGCTCCACTCAGTGCTGCTGTCTCCAGGCTGCACTGTGAGAATGCCAGGTGGCTCTCTCAAACTGACTTTCCATTAAGTCCTACGTGGACTTCTCTGTGTGCACACACGTGTGTGTATGTGTGTGTGCGTGCGTGTGTGCATGCGCTGGAGTATGTGTGTGTGTGCGATGTGCGACTGCGTGTGCACGAATGCATGTTTGCATGAGTGTGTTTCTGTGTGTGTGAGTGTGTGCTACTGAGAGAGAGAGAGGCAGAGAAAGAAACCATTGAATCTTTAAATAAACTTGTAAATGATTTGAATCTAAGGAGGTTGTTTGTGAGCCTTTTGAGACAAGCACATCAAACCTCTGCAAATATATTCAATAAAAAATACAAATAAATAAATATACAAATAAATAACTTAATTATAAAAAAACACATTTCACCAGTGGCTGTATTTATTTTTTAATTGAAAACTTTTGACCCCTTTTGATTATCGATAAACTGGGGAGATCTGAACTAGTTTATTTTCTCTCTCTCACTCTATTCCTCCTCAAGGCAGTTTCCTGTTTACCAGTGATCTGGACCCACAAACTGAGAACATCAAGGCAATGAAATTATGCCTTAAAATAATATGTCTGTACCATTCAATTTAATGACTTCAGCTACTGCCTAAATCTTTTGAAGTGAGAAGCCTCACTTTGACATTGAGCAAAGTGTACCAAGGTCACTGCTACAGCTGCTAGTTCAACTAATATTCCACAATTCACATTCACTTCAAAATGCTGCTAATTGACTAATTGAGTTGAGATATTAAAAGCATAAGAAGGCAAGCAGAAACTGAAGCTAATGTAAACATTTATTATACAAAATAATTGTATTATTTCAATTGTAATGCTGTATTTCAATAGCAATATGTGTGCTTAATATTAAAATGGCACGCTGGTGCCCAATATATATTACATCTGGTTCTATACTGGTTTTAACCCCCTGGGCTATGTATTAGCATATGGGCTAATACAATAAGCCTCTTGTGGAATGCTAAATGTCAAGACTAAATAAGATGTTTTCTCTTTTTTTTATGTATTTGGCATGATTGACCTAGGGCTGAAGCGCACTACCTCCCGGTATCAGGGAAAGGCAGTGTTAATATAGAGGTCTAAGGTCAGAGGTCACTCGTTGTCCTCGGTCTGTCCTCTGCCCGACAGAGTCTAACAGAAGGCAACACTTTCGGCGACACCAACCCCCCCCCCCCCCCCCCGTGGCCTGAGATCACTTCCTGATGCTGTCAGCAGCAGGGGATCATATTTCCGTGCCAAACGAAAGAACCGTAGAACATTCAACGCGGTCAAGAATGTGCCTCAGTTTGTTTCACGGTCGCTCTACTTCGTTCCATTTCGTGTGAACGCCCAGTTCCTCCTGTCTCTAACCCCCGCACCCACCCTCCCAGCACGTTTTTGCTCGGAGTCCAGAGAGAGACAATCGAGCTTAAGAAGATCAGCCTACTCTAAGAAATCAATGATCCCAAACCCCCGTCTCATTACATTCTGAAGCAGGCATTAGGATGCGCTACATACAGAGAAAAGGGCCATCGTGTGTCTTTCATTTTTAACCAATAAGATGTCAGTTACTCAGTGCAAACATCCTGTCTATTTGTAGCACCGTAGTCATGAAACCGTTAAATTCTCCAAAGCTTTTTTTTTTTAAATCCATTTAATTAGCTGGAGAAGATGGATATATTGTGGCTGGTTTAATTGCTAGATTCTTTTGGAAACGTTCCTCTGTCATCGAGTCCTCGGCGGAGAGATTATTTTCTGCTCCCGAATGGATCCGGGATTCACAGAACAGCGATGAGCAGGGATCAGCTGTCATCCATGATAATTATTCCTATTGAAAAAAGAGACTTCATTTCCCAGCTTAAGTCAGAGGGAATCATTTACTCTGACCTTATCAATGACTTTATGAAAAGAAACATTAAATTCATTACATTGTGTCCTTTTACCCCCACCCCCTCTTTTCTCTTATACCTTCTGCAATTTTGACAATTAATTCCTGCATTTTATTTTAGATGCCTTGACTTCATTTTTAAAACACGGCGGCTAGAACTAAACAGCTCACAGAGGCTGTCGTTGCCATGTAAAAATCCACTTGTGCCTCAGACACATTCACATCATTATGAACTACCATACTCACACCCCCATCTCATTATCTATATTGGGCAATGCCACCTGCTTTAAAACACACATGCCAACGTGGTTTTCTTCACTATTATAGGCAACAGGAAAGCAAATTATTTTTCTGTGAGGGTAAACTTTAAATGCTTATAAATTAATAAGAAAATAAACATGTGCTTATTGGGAGCATTAGTGGGTGCAGCTTAGCTACAAAGCCACTATGTGGCAGGGGATAACCAGGGCTAAAATGCTTCCTCTGAATTGAAAACTACAGCTGAGATTTAAAAAAAAACAATAAAAAAAAACAACCATTCCCGAAAAAAATGTTCTGCCGGACGGGACAGGAAGTGACATCCCGGACCCCTCGTCTGCAGAAGAGGGAGTGGGGGATATCATTGGGAAAGTGGCCATGAGTGATGAAAGACGCTACTGCGACTTGATCCGTCAAGATTGTAATATTCTCTCACGGAGATTGCGATGTTTGCTCAGCTAATAAAACTATATCGGATTTATAGAAAAAAATATGAAAATAGTTTTGCGTCTTGCATACAACATGACTGGTGATGTGTAATTATTTTCATATGGCTGTCTCCATTAAATCCGTATACAGAGGCTATTTTCTGTAATCATTTTAATCATTATGATTCATTCCATTTATGCTGCACATGATGATAAACGAATAGTGATTAAACATGATTAAAAATCTACTTATCCAGATACTATGTCTGCCAATTAGGCTACACAATATACCTCTACAGCCACAATGCGTAGGTCAAGTGCATTTTAAAATATTGCCCAGATGCATAAACTGCTTTTAATATTTTCATAAATGGAATGACTTGGACGTTCCATTTTTATGATCAGGTACTCATTTAAGGCGAACTCTGATTTTAAAGCTCACATAATCTATGTTTTTCAAAGAGCACCTTTGTGTTTATCGCCTGTAAGACTCCGCAGTGCTCAAAACAAAAGTTATTTGTTTTCATTATAGGCTGCTCGACTATTGTTACCTCGCTGTTCATTACATGCAATGTCGCTGCCTCGCCACTGGGAAAAGCGCACGCAAAGGTCAAGAGCTGTCGTGAGATTTCATCATACCGTACACCCACACTTTGAAAAAATGTCCGTAAACTCACTTTGCGATCAGATTTGAACGTACGTCTGAATGATAAATGAGGGCCAAGTACTTTAAGGGAAAAAAAAAAAACCCTCGATGCATTAATCAGACGTATGAACCAGGTGAGGTTCTGGGGAAGAGAGTGTTCACGGCGAGGGGACGTACTTTAAAACAGCGGGCGCCGCGGAGCCCTCCCTCGGAGAGGACGACGATTTTGGGGCTTCGTCTAAACGGATAGATGCTAAAAATAACAGGATGCTTGACAGACACATGGACCCGCGCGTCTCGCTGAGTGCCGGAGTCAGCCGGACGCTCTCCTCGCTGTGTTTTCTGGAGGCAGACGTTTTTTACTCTGCAAGCAGGAGGAAAGAGAAGAGAAAGCGGGGAGCTAATTGCATGGGCCGAGCTGCATACGCGCTCAAACAAAAGCTCTCTCTGAGCGTCGATCGATAGAAACCTAATTAGCGTCATCACAAGACACACTTATGGGGCAGCAAACAATTGTTTTCCAAACAACCCCGCTCGCGCTTTCGGAGATGAACATATGTCAAGCAATGCGTAAAAAAACCTGCATAAATTCTCTCGTCGGTATGCACACGTGCGGCTTATATGTACAGGAGGAATTACACTCCGATAATACAGGAGGTGAAAGGTAGACAAACAAAACATGTATCACCGACAGTAAATATCACTACATATGTCTAAGGGGTAACAAAAATAAATAAATAAAACAATTTAATTTATTTTCAATACGATGATAGCATGCATAATACGATCATTCGCGTGGAATGGAGTTGACTTTTCTGTTTAATTATACTAAGAATGCACTGTGCTCGGTAACACGCTTCAGAACTCGAGTCTTGCTGTGGCAGGCAGAATTACACAATTATTTTCCCAAACAATGCAGTGTTGTTGGGAGGCATTCTTTAAAGACTTGAGATGAGACCTTTGCCAAATCTTACATCCAACTGCTCCTCGGTATAAACAGGAATGAAGGACATTACTCCAATGCCTGGTGACCATGAAATTTGTGTAATGAGAACTAGGCCATAGTCTTTATGTGCATGTACACCTGTCTAATTACCTATGTGCATTCTCCACATTCCGCTATGCTGCTTAGTGAAATGGAATGGTCCGGATACGAGAAAAGGATTCAACATGACTCATGGCCATAAAAAATGAGGGAAAAAGCGAGAGAAAGCTTTCAGAAACAGCGTCCAAAGCTCTTACCGCTCTGGCAATCAGCATTACGGTGAATGCTTGGGGAGTCAGCCCCTGCGATTTGCACCTGCATTTGCGTCAAAACGCTTCTGTCCGAAGTAATGGGGGTAAGCGCGCCCTGCCTCAGAGCCATCGTAGATTGGAAAAAAGCTTTTAGCATATGAGTCATTAAGAAAAACCACCAACATCAAAGAAACATATGCTATCTATGCTATATGCTACATTCTGTGGTTCTGTTCGACACAATTTTTTCCAGTATGTCCTAAATAAAAATCCCATCCCAGAATGCCAGTGTGACAGTGTTCTGCAGAGGAAAGCACTCTATGGTGTTTTCCGTATAGTTCCTTCATTTGCTCACACCCGGTGAGCAAAAGCCGAAATCTAGACATCTAGATGGGTGGACATCTATGTTGAGAGACGTTTTGACATAAACGGACTAGGTTAACCCCGATATAGCTCAGGTTTTACCTGGATATAGCCTGGCTATGTCCTAGTTGGCTAGAAAATTTTCACTTTTCAACCACATGGAGCTGGGTTTCCCCCTGAATGCCTAGACGGCATTTTAACAACTTTTAACCGACTTTTCACCACACAAATGTTCACTAGGCAGATGGGAAAGCGTCCCCATGAATTCCGGAAAAAAAAAAAAAAAACCTTCCAGTCCAGTGTCACGGTCCCTCTCAGATACCATTTCTTTGCATTTCTATGACAGAAACCAGACATACAATGGTGTCTCATTCGATGTCGGAGGGCACGCATCGATAGGGGAGCTTTGGCTGGTGACAGTAGGGATATCCTCAATGAGACCTGGGCATATTCAACTATCTCTTAACCCCTGGTCTTCCCGACACTGGCCGGCTGATTTGCCAGCTACGCTCAGTGGCGGGATGTAGAAGGGTGAGGGTGGTGGGGGGGTGTGCACTTATAACTCTTGTTATTAGTGCATTTCTGCTGCCTCAGCACTGCCATGATGGACAAGTGTGCATAAATTGGACACAAGGCTTCTGCTTGGGCTCTGACATACGTGCTGACTGGCAACTGAAGCTTTCCAATTTAATAATCCAAAAGATATGATGCCAGAAATAACTTTTCTCTGTGAAGCACAAGCCGATTACAGTTGGGCGATACCGCCGCCTGCATATAAACAGATGATTACAAGCAAACGTCACTCTACTAAAATGTGCACAACTCATTTTTAAATGAAGGAAAAATAAATAAATACACACGTATGGTCTATAGCAAATTTTTGGAATGCCTGTATGCAGCATAGATACTATTTGCTCTTTTTTTCTGGTTGTTTTCCTCTGCCTTGGAGTAGCTCAAATCTACTGTGAAAAGAACAAAAAAAATGGGACTAAATGACTGGAAGGAATCTTAGTTTGTTTTCGAGTGCAAAGACTCAGCTGGTTCACAGTTACTTTCAGCTCATGGTAGCTCCACCCATTTTTCATGGAAGACAGTGTTAGTCTCTAATTTCATTTTATCAGTAGCTGCAGCATCAATCAGCGATTGGATGGCTGTCACTGTAATCGGCCAGAAACGCCACATAAGGCACACAGTTTCAGGCAGAGGTCACCTACAACACTAATGTGTGGACTTTTCTCCCACAGATGCCTGCCTTTAACCAAGGGTAATGGAGAAGGGGTGAAATTGAAAGACTGTGGCCAATCACATTTGGGCGATCATTTAACCTTTTGTTCTCAACATCATCACCATCACCATCATTATCATCATAATCATCATCACCACCACAATCATCATCATCATCATCACCAGCCTCAAATTTGAACTGTTTCTTTAATTTCTACTGTACATTTTGCTTTATTTGTGATAAGTGCAGAAGAAACCACAAAAGCAGTATACACTAGCACACACAAAAGCACGCGCATACACACACACACACACACACAGACAGACAGACAAACACAGCATTTTCTCATCATCTGTTTGAACATAAGCTCTTTACCTTGCTATACCTTGGGGCTGTGCATCAATGCAACCAATGCAAAAGAGAGCAATGTGGTCCTTACATTTTTTCCAGCCACACTGCATCATGGGAGTTCAATCTGTAATAGAAGTCCCGCATCATCGCCTAGGATTAAAGCTCCACGTTTTCACCATAAACTCCTGTTTTTAAAAATTATTTTAATAATCACAATAACAGACTACAGATTGACTATGTCAAAAGTGTGTCTCTCCTGAATAGGATCAGAGGACTAATCCAGTCTAATACATGTAAGAACAAAATTAAATCAATAAGAATGACACAAAAAACAGCAGAAAGAAAATGTAATTTCTCACCAAACCATCTGGTGTGGCAGAGGATTATGTGGTGGCATTTTTGATTAATATTAAATCTATGCTGGGATACAGATGGCTTTAAAATGCTCTTTAAAAATAAAAATAAAAATAGGTGAAATAAAGTCCTCGATGGCTTTAACAAGGTGAAGTGTGTGGGGAGGGCAGACTGTGTCTCTCCCCTACCCTCTGCACAGCTAAGGGATTAGCATGATTTATGTTTTCCTGGCATGGTTTCAGTTTCGCAACATGATGAGGTGAAGGTCGCATCACTCATCTTTTAAGGGCGAAACATTACTTCAGTTCATTCCTCGGACGCTGAAACAAAACTATTACAACACCTGCACATCAAGCAGTTTTTTTTTTTTTTTTAATATGTTTCCTCACAAAGGTAAGCAGCCCCGCCTGAGCAGATATGTTCAAACAGAATTAAAACTGTCAGACTGTTTTCTCTTAAATGTTATAGAGTAGCTGTTTTATGGACCTACCAGTTCACCTCAATGAAGGAGCAAACACCTGCGGCAAAAATACGATTTTGAAATTTTAGACTAATGATTGATGTATACAATTACAATGTAATGTGACTGTAACACCCACAGTGTTTTGCACATGGCACATTTACGAAATCTGTAAAATGCACAGATCACTGTCAGATTAACTGTTTAACGTGGGTGTGTGTGTATATATATATATATACATACTGTAGTCTTGTATGTTCCAGCAATGCACTCTTGTTGCATTCTTACATAAGATCCACCACATTACTGCATGTGTGTGAATAGAGAAGGGTGCACATTCAAAATCCCTTCAACCATTACGTACCCAGCACACTTTGATGCGTGAAAAAACAGGGAGGAGAGGCATTTCTTATTTGTAGCCGACGACGCACTGAAACCAAAAAGTCGGGATTAAACCGGCCGCAAAGACGACAGCCCAAGTCACAAGCGCAGGAGACTGCGCACATTCGCCATCGCTCTCATGGCTGGCGTGCTCTGATTGCACAATTCAATTCAAGTTGTCTTTTATTATTCCTCGTCCAGATCGCAAAGATAAAACCAAGAGGATAATACACAACCACGGCCATGGCAACGAATGAGAGAGAGAGAGAGAGATAGAGAGAGAGATAGAGAGAGAGAGAGAGAGAGAGAGACAGAGAGAGAGAGAGAGAGAGAGAGAGCGAGAGAGATTGCACATCGCCTATTAAACAAATACACCTTTCACATCATAACTCATGGGAAATATGTCACCTGTCATTGCTTTATGCTTTACTGTTTTATGATTTGGTTTGCAGATGTTTGTCGGAAAAGATCACGTCACAAGGAATCCGGAGGGAGGGGAGAGGACCCCAGGAGAGGGCCTGCTATGTCTGCAGTCTGGTGTCACACCCCAACATGGGGGCTGGGTGCGGCGAGTCTAAACAAAAACAGTCTTCTTGCGCGATGTCCTAGAAACAGCTTTCTCTCAGCGCACTGCTAACTTGCGCCCATTGTCTTGAGGTCAGTTGTTCATGTTTTCGCAAAAAAACGTGTCCCTATTGCCGTTATCCTATTAAACTATCTCCCTATTGCCGTTATCCTATTAAACTATCTCCCTATTGCCGTTACACTATTAAACTATCTCCCTACTGCCGTTACACTATTAAATAATCTCCCTACTGCCGTTACACTATTAAACTATCTCCCTACTGCCGTGACACTATTAAACTATCTCCCTATTGCCGTTACACTATTAAACTATCTCCCTATTGCCGTTACACTATTAAACTATCTCCCTATTGCCGTTACACTATTAAACTATCTCCCTACTGCCGTTACACTATTAAACAATCTCCCTACTGCCGTGACACTATTAAACTATATCCCTACTGCCGTGACACTATTAAACTATCTCCCTATTGCCGTTACACTATTAAACTATCTCCCTATTGCCGTTACACTATTAAACTATCTCCCTATTGCCGTTACACTATTAAACTATCTCCCTACTGCCGTTACACTATTAAACTATCTCCCTATTGCCGTTACACTATTAAACAATCTCCCTACTGCCGTTACACTATTAAACTATCTCCCTACTGCCGTTACACTATTAAACAATCTCCCTACTGCCGTTACACTATTAAACTATCTCCCTACTGCCGTGACACTATTAAACAATCTCCCTACTGCCGTTACACTATTAAACAATCTCCCTACTGCCGTGACACTATTAAACTATCTCCCTATTGCCGTTACACTATTAAACAATCTCCCTACTGCCGTTACACTATTAAACTATCTCCCTACTGCCGTTACACTATTAAACTATCTCCCTACTGCCGTTACACTATTAAACAATCTCCCTATTGCCGTTACACTATTAAACAATCTCCCTACTGCCGTTACACTATTAAACTATCTCCCTACTGCCGTTACACTATTAAACAATCTCCCTACTGCCGTTACACTATTAAACTATCTCCCTATTGCCGTTACACTATTAAACTATCTCCCTATTGCCGTTACACTATTAAACTATCTCCCTATTGCCGTTACACTATTAAACTATCTCCCTACTGCCGTTACACTATTAAACTATCTCCCTATTGCCGTTACACTATTAAACTATCTCCCTACTGCCGTTACACTATTAAACTATCTCCCTATTGCCGTTACACTATTAAACAATCTCCCTACTGCCGTTACACTATTAAACTATCTCCCTACTGCCGTTACACTATTAAACAATCTCCCTACTGCCGTTACACTATTAAACAATCTCCCTACTGCCGTTACACTATTAAACAATCTCCCTATTGCCGTTACACTATTAAACAATCTCCCTACTGCCGTTACACTATTAAACTATCTCCCTATTGCCGTTACACTATTAAACAATCTCCCTATTGCCGTTACACTATTAAACTATCTCCCTACTGCCGTTACACTATTAAACTATCTCCCTATTGCCGTTACACTATTAAACAATCTCCCTATTGCCGTTACACTATTAAACAATCTCCCTACTGCCGTTACACTATTAAACTATCTCCCTATTGCCGTTACACTATTAAACAATCTCCCTATTGCCGTTACACTATTAAACAATCTCCCTACTGCCGTTACACGATTAAACTATCTCCCTTCTATGGCCTTACTCCGCTACCTTTTGTGATTTACACGCTTTCTTCCTTTTGTTAGACAAAAGGTGAAAACAAACAAACTGAAGCTGCAAAAGGTGTGAAAACGCAACGATAGCGCACATCAAAGCATCTGAACCCTTGGCTGAGGAGATGTGTGGATGTGTGGAATGAAGCTGTGAGCTGCCAGGACAGAATGAGGCGGTAGTGGCAGGCGCTCAGCACATCTCAAATGAGTCAAAGAAGGCCTCCGCACAGGGCCGCACTATACAAGTGTGGAGAGAAAAAAAAGGCTCCAGAACAAGTTGCTCACAACAACAGACAACCAAACTTTGTCAATATGCTTACATAATTTTGGGCCTTTTCTTTTTGTATAAATTTTCTTTTATGCCACATACAAGACGTAAATACTACCACAGTAACAACAGTGTACATAATCACAGTGATATAATCATATTCGCTCTTCAGCATTTTAGCATAATCAATTATTTCTGATAAAAATATAATTTCAAAGACAGCACCCAAGTAACAATGAACCATGATTCATATTTTTTGTCACATGAGATTAACCCCCATCATAGACGTCGATGCAGTATTGCATTGTCACAATTCCTTATTCTTCTCTTCCTTTATGCTATTCATTATTTATTTTTGTTCGAATGACAATTTACACGTTATAACTTGTTTTCCCTTTATTAATTTTTTTTTCCATTTCTAAAATATACAATACTTGCTTTTCTTATAAAAAGCCAACAAACGTCCACATCTGCGCAGCGAAAGGGACTATATTTCTTATTAAAAAAACATCAGTAATCGAAACAGAGAACATTGCTAACTGCTGCAAAACAGTTGACCACTTCATGTTGTTTCCGGTGGGCTAATCTGACCTCAAAACATGACGCCGATCATCGAAGACTGCTCACAGAAGCCAGTGTATTGACAGTACATTTTTTCACAGTCCTGTTTCAAGGAAGAGGACCATGAAGTAAATATGCTACCTTTCTATTGTTCCTGTCTATTTTCCTTAAAATCAAAACACGAGGCAGCGTCCTTGGAGGAAAAGAGAAAAAGCTAATCCTCTTTCGGCAAAAGGGTACTTTCATTTGCTTTTGCAAAAAGAAAAGAGCGGGAAAAAAACAAAGGAAAGAATGAAATAAAGCCTACATGCAGTAGGGGTATTGATGCTGTGGAAATATAATACATTCTTTCATTCGCCCTCCTGTGCTGTTGACAGTCCACCAATACATCTTGATATAGAGACAGATTTATATGGCGCTTTTGCCAGCAGAAAATTAAATAAAAACCAAAGTGAGCTACGGCTGAGAGCAGCAGTCACATTTTGATGTTATTTATTTATTATTTTATTTATTTTTACATGTGTGGGTGCACCACATGGCTTATAAGTCCTGATGCCATCACCTATAGTACAAGCAGGACTGGACTTAACTATTTTCTTCTCAAAATAGTAATGTTGCCATCTGTTTTTCGTTCGCAGAGATTGGAAAATGCAGTGATCGGCATTCGGCACAATGAACTCCAAAAAGGTTTTGTTTTCAGTTACATTTAAGAACAAAGTTTTTTATCAAACTCAGGCCATAAGTTCAGAAAGATAGTAAGGAAGGAGAAAATACATAAATGACTGAATAAATAAAGATTAATTATGTGACTGCAGAGAATGCTCTCACGAAGATTCACTGCTCCATTTAACATTTTTCTCCTCCATAATTAAAACTAAACTCACGCCGTGCTAATGCCAATGCTGGAGTTGCCAAAGTCTGAGCACAAATTAAAAAGCAGCTTTCCAATTCATCAACTGACTTGTGTACGTGGAACATGGAAGGTCGAAGGCTGGATCCGATCATTTGCATTAATGCAACTGTTGTTATGGTTTTCAGCTTATTATTTTAATATGGTCAATGTGCCATTTTTGCTTTTTGTTCTTTTCCCACTGAACAGCAAGGAAAACTATGTGCACGGCAAAATCTATGGAGAATCGGTCCATGAGTTTTTAGAATAGTGCAGCCTACTGTGTGTGTGTGTGTGTGTGTGTGTGTGTGTGTGTGTGTGTTAGTGAAAAAGAAAAGTGGTTTAACCTCTGGCTCTGTTCACACCCTGCTTATGCCCTGAGATAGTATTGTCAAATCGGTTAAAAATAGAGCGAGATTCCTAAACCTTTCTGACTTCGTGTTTCTCGGGGGAAAATGAATCAGTTGCCGGGGAATCCATGGGAATGATGTGTTTCCTGACCCTAAGTAATGTCCATGGTCTATATAGGCTGTGTCATACAACCAGAGGTGGTACACATGTGGATACAGTGATGGGCCACACACACACACACACACACACACAGACACAGTCACACACACACACACACACACACACACAAACACACACACATACATGGCACAGACACACACACACACCCTGCCAAACACACACATAAACATACACACATAAACACTCACACAGACATTTTTGAAATCTCAGAATACTTGGTGATTGTTCAAACATAAAAAAGCCCTCATAGTGCATTTTATTTTGTTAAATGTTAAACTCAAATCTGCAAAGAGGCTACACAAATGTATTTCCCTTTGTCCTCCAGGGAAATTACAATAGAATATATATATAACTAATTTTTTTCTTCCACTTGATTGGCCTGGTTTGGTAAATAAAATCAAGATGAAGTTTCTAATCTCTTAATTATATTGAAGATACAGTTTCACAAGTCCCTGTGTTACATACTGTATCTCTATCATATTTATATGATGTTATTCATTTTAAACATTTGAGTAATTTGAGAGTCATTTGCTCATACGTTCCTATGGCTGTCAATAGACGGCTTTTGTTGTTCCAAACCAACAGACAACACTCAAAAACATGAACAGAAATCTGCAGTTTCATCATGCTAGTACTGCACATTTCCACAAAAGTACGGTGTGTCTGTGTTTGTGTGTGTGTGTGTTTGTTGTGAGGGTTTGGTTTGAACTGATGAGTCAAATGCGACAAAACAAAGCATGAGAGAGAGAGAGAGAGAGAGAGAGAGAGAGAGAACAAAAAATCACCTTCGGAACGTAGAACATAATGTCCGATAAATAGGAGAAAAATAAATTACATCAAAATAAACCTCCCAATAGCAGAGAGTAGAAGGAGAAGTAGGGAAAAAGATAGAATCTTTCTTAGGAAATAAGAACCGAACCAACCCTGACCTCGTGAAGGCAAGATATGACGAAGAAGCACCAGGAAGCGGAAGTGAGGGGTTTAAATACCTGAGAGGTAAATTAACAGGTGAACCGAATAATTAGCGGGGAAACGGAATGCGGAAAAATCCGACTGAAATTTTTTTTTTAAATGGGAAGATAGGCGAAAACCATAACATTTGTATGTGTGTATAGTTGTGTATAGGTGTGTATGTGTATGTGTGTGCAGGTGTACGTGGGTAGATGTGCATATAGTTGTGTATATGGGTGTCTTCATTTGTATTTGAGTGTGTATTGGTGTGTACTTGTGTATTTGTGCGTGTTTGTGTGTATCTGTGTGTGCTGTATATAAAATATGTCCCCACTTTCTCTAGCCGGTCCTCACTAGCTCTTTTGGAATTCAGAGAAAGCTCCTGTCATGCTGCTTTCCTTCTCTATTTAATATCCTCCATATTCACTCAACCGCTGTGATGTTGTCTTTAAAGGATACAAAGTCAGACCCCACGCCCATTCCCCATCTAAATTCACCACTCATTTCAGCGGCGAGGGCACAGTAAATACATCAGATACAAGCCTCAGTCCCAAGCACCTCCACCGCCTCGCAAAGGGCTCACTGGCTGACAAATGGAAGTGGCTGTCACAATCCTCAACAACTGCAATCTGGGATCAGAGAATGTAGGAAGAGCCAGCCACCAAAATGCCTATTCACAACCATGAAATATTAACCATGGCAGTGTGCTGTGTGCTGAGCCTGCTTGAACCAACCAGGTCCGAGCGACAGGGAATGAGACAATAAGAGAGTCAGACTAACAAATAAACTAACCTACATGCAGACAGACAGACTGGGTGCAGAGAGAGAAGAAATGACAAACAGAAAGGTACAGACAGTGACAGACAGATTCTCACACACACACACACACACACACACGCACACACACGCGCACACGCGAACACGCACGCACGCACACACACACACACGAGAGACAGTGGCGCAATGTGACAGACTCAAAATAAGTTACACACAGATAGACAAACATACATTTACAGAGACAGACATATGGATAAAAAGAGACAGTCAGCTTGAGTTACCAGGCGTGAGGGCCCCCAGAATAGGCTAATTTTCTCTCTCGTCCCCTGCAGGCTCGGAGGAGACACTGCACCCACCCACGGGGTCTCCAGCGGCAAACACCGCCCCTTCCCACTCCGCTCACCTCAGCTCAAACCGGAGGGAAGGACAACGACGCCGCGACTAAGGGCTACAGAACGTGGCACATTGTTTTCAGCTCATTCCGGCCCAAAACCGTTGCCCCATTCAGTGGACACAAACACCGCTGCCAGAACTGAAAAAAACTGCCAGACTTTAAATGGGGAAAGCAAAAGCGAGACATTTAATATGTATTTCTGCAAACAGCATCGAACAAGCCAAGGTGGTTTAATTGTCTGCATGTCTCATCTGAAGGACACGCCCACACACACAAACACAGCACACAGTGTGTTTACACGGTAATCAAGGGAAGGTCATGTCTCTGTAGTCTGAGTTTCTTTACTCTGTAGCGTTTCAATTGTCAGGCAAACAGCAGTGACACTGGACTAATCTAACTGCAGTCACATGCTCGTTCTGTAACCTGAAAAAGGAAAGTTACCACATGATAGAGTCTCTGCTCAATGATCTTTATTCCCGATGGAAAATATATATATACATACTTTTTTTTTTTCCTATTCAACATATGGTGGCATAATGACTTTTATTATCAAACGTACTCTAAACGCCTCATTTCTTTCAGGCTTTGGGAGCCCCACTGACCACTGATTCACCAGTTAATTTCCCTAGCTTACTTCATCATGTGAATAATATCACATTCCTCCTAACGCCCTATATTCATACCTCACCTATAACCCCCCCCAAAAAAAACAAAAAAACAGGAGGGACTTTACCAAACTGACACAATGACAGTCTGCTTCAGAGAGTGCTGTTGAAGACAGAAAGACATGGCAATTATAGCGATCATTGGATAGTTTTTTTTTTTTTCCTACTTAGATGGCCCCAGTGACATGTACAGTTAAAGTCCAGCCTTTGAACTAACTGGTTTTGACACAACAGAACAAAATAAAAACATTTTGAGCTAGTTTTGTTGAGCTGTGCTCTGTATTGAAAGTGTGGCCTGGCTCCTGAGCGAAGATGGCCGTCATTGTGAGCCCTGAAAATAATTTTAATACCTGCCTACATTACGGGTGCAGTGATCAATCACAGTGCCAGGCAACCCATGTGCCCCCACCTGCTGTGTCCAATGAAACGCCCACTCTGCCTGAAATACCACCCCCCCGCTCTTTTATGGTACCGCAGTAACACAGGAAGGGGGTAAGGTGAGTGGGAGGGTGCTGCCTACCCCAGCGCATGTGTGTGCGTGTGCACTTGTGTGTCTGCGTGTTTGATTTTGGGTATGTGTGTGTTTCAGTGTGTGTGTGCATGTGGTACCAAACACATCTGTACATGAGGTGCTTGTACCCATGTGAGTGTATGGCGTACATGAGGTGCTTGTACCCACGTTAGTGTATGGCGTACATGAGGTGCTTGTACCCACGTGAGTGTATGGCGTACATGAGGTGCTTGTACCCACGTGAGTGTATGGCATACATGAGGTGCTTGTACCCACGTGAGTGTATGGCGTACATGAGGTGCTTGTACCCACATGAGTGTATGGCGTACATGTGGTGCTTGTACCCACGTGAGTGTATGGCATACATGAGGTGCTTGTACCCACGTGAGTGTATGGCGTACATGAGGTGCTTGTACCCACGTGAGTGTATGGCATACATGAGGTGCTTGTACCCACGTGAGTGTATGGCGTACATGAGGTGCTTGTACCCACGTGAGTGTATGGCGTACATGAGGTGCTTGTACCCACATGAGTGTATGGCGTACATGAGGTGCTTGTACCCACGTGAGTGTATGGCGTACATGAGGTGCTTGTACCCATGTGAGTGTATAGCGTACATGAGGTGCTTGTACCCACGTGAGTGTATGGCGAACATGAGGTGCTTGTACCCACATGAGTGTATGGCGTACATGAGGTGCTTGTACCCACGTGAGTACACGCGCACACTGTACGAGACTGTGTCGCCGTCCGTGCGGCTGGACTGAGACAGTCCTGCACACGACTGTGCATCCGGTGGGGCCCCCGTGTGTCCTTGTTTGCCGTTTCTGGGGGTAAGTGTCCCCAGATCCCAGCAGAATTGAAAACACAAGCATTTTATTTACATTAACAAAGCATTTTGTCATTTTTTCTTTTGCCGCAGCTAAAAACTTTAATGAATGCATTGTATTAAACCCTGAGCAGAGTGAACTGCGACCAGTAAAATAAATAAATGAAAATGTAAAAATAAATTTGCACAGCATCCAGTACATTTTTTAAAATTGTAATTTCACTGAGGAAATTGTCGATCGCATTAATTGCTAAAATGCGGAGGGGAGGCGGTGATTATGCGCCATGCCAGTCTGCATCAGTGCGCCGCTGCAGAGGAATACGGACGTTGACAGAACTGTGTCACACGTCGCTTCCCGCTAGCGAAACAGCGGGGGTGCCGAAACACAATAGACCCAATCAGCAGTCCGGACCCCACCATGCCAGCAAGCTCCGATCTTTACATGACTTCAAAAGTTGAAAAACTTAGAAAAAAGAAAAAAGAAAAAAGAGGTGGGGGGTGTTAGTGGGAGGATTGTGAATGCGCCATAACTACCGAGCACTTGAAATATGAATGCGTTTAATTAAACCAGCCCGTATTACCATCTGCTCTTCGGATCCCGCATGTTTAATTAACGGCGTTTTTTTTCAAAAAAAATTTATGAAGTGAGTCGCTAATATCGAGCCTGAATGGCAAAGTCTACGGAAGACAAAAAGCGACAGAATGAGAATCCGGGGGGTACTCAGGCACCTGAAATGGCACAGTGAGAGCGCAAGTTTCTACGGCGACAGGGAGAAGAAAGGAAAAGAAAAATGAAAAGAAAAGGGAAGATGACACACTGATCAAAATACCCAGCAGCCAAATGAAGCTGTCCGGCTTTCTGAATTAGCATGACTGTTATATGGCAGTGCCACGCTTTACTGTGCCGTGTGAAACTGCTCATAATGGTATTCCTGCAACAGCCCGGCGCCAACAGTCGGCATGAGATCTTCCCATGCTGCGCCAGACCCAAAAATCTCTCTCTCTCTCTCTCTCTCTTGATTTTATCTCTCTATCTCTCACCCTCTCTATTTTGTTCTGTCTCACTCTTTTTTGTCTCTCTATCTGTCTCTCTATTTTGTCTCTCTGTCTCACTCACTCTATTTTCTCTCTGTTTTCTCGCTAACTCTCATTCCTCTCTCCATCTTGTCTATTGTATGTCTCTGCCATACAATAGACTTTCTCATAACCCTCTTCTACTATTTCAGTACTTTTTTCTTGTGTGTTTCTCTCGCTCTCTTGCTCTTAAAATTCTCACTCCATCTCAAACTCTCATTACTATCTCCATCTTGTTTCTTGTATCTCTCTCTCTCTCTCTCTCTCTCTCTCTCTCTCACACACACTTAAGGTTCAATATTACGTGTTCAATATTTTCTCCATCTCATTTTTATCTCCCTCTCTCTCTGAAGAAAACAGAAAGTGTGAGGATGTGGTACTGCATGTCTTGCTTACATGTAGGCCGGTGGATGGGTAGTGTCATTTAGCCTTGTGCAATTTTGGCTACAAGTAATCTAGCTTTCCTATCCAATATAACACTGGTCGGTCGATGTAAATGAAAGTAATGGATTTTATTTTCTGAAGGATGAAATGTATCAGTCACAAATGTATATGAAAGCATTATCTGGTTTTAAAGAATAAACAAATCCACACAAAGCTTACAGTCTTCAATTTCAGTATTTTAAAAGGAAGGACACTGACTCTCTAATGGTGAGATGCACTATCAAGGTCATTATGCAAATGTAGAATTGAAACAAATAATATTAGATTAAGAAATGTAATTGGGAAATGACAAACAAGAAAATCATGTGCATGGCTATGCTCCCTACAAACACATATTTGTAAAGCTCACAGTCTCAGAAATAAACATAGCATACAGTGAGCACCATAATTAATTGGACAGTGACATACTGTCTAATACTTTAGCACTTTGAGTTTGAAAGGATACAATGACAATGAGGTTAAAGTGCAGACTGTCAGCTTTAATTTGAGGGTATTTTCATCACACATTTTCCTATTCAACTCTATGGGAAAATAAGTCCTAAAATAAGAAGAGAAAACCCTTCAAGTTATCCATCCATATCTACTGCACATCTGGCAGCAGACCGATGGTTTAAGGCTTGTTTGATACGTCAGACCCTTGGTGTTCCATACTATTGCAATGTAATCTACAGCTAAATCTAGTCCCACCCTACAATTTCCGCAGAGATCTATTCAAATACAGAAAGGCTATAGTATCTCCTGTATGAGTACCAGCAAATAAGATATCAAGAGTCTTTTGATATTGTTGGGTCACATACATCAGGAAGCCATGGTATGCAAAGAATATGCAACCAAATATTAAAAATTATTACTTTATTCTACATTTTGTTAAACTGTCCAATATCTTTTGAATACCCTCAAATTAAAGCTGACAGTCCCAACCTTATTGCTATTGTATCCTTTCAAATACAAAGTGCTAGAGTACAAAACAAAAATAACAAAATATGTGTCACTCTCCAATGAATTATGGTGCTCACTGTATGTACACTCATATATTTGCATCTTACTCTTAGTTTCTTGTCTGTTTTTCTCCATCATTTTTCTGGGCTAGAAGTTTGGCATTTCTGTCATATAAATAAATAACTGCACAGCTGCAGATCATGTAAACATTTCAAGGCCTTTCACAATTATTTACTCGCAGGGAAGGTAAACAATTGAATTTCCAAATGGACTGCCAGCAGTCCAGACTGTTGACCTTGACTAGTTTTGGATTAAGAGGGAAATTATTTTCTGGTGACCTCAAGTGACTTAGGGAGCAAAGCTAAGCTGAGAAAACCAGGTATCACCCAAGACTGGTGAAGCAGGAACTCTGTCTGCACATTGCTATGGCGATTATTGATTTACAATGACCAATCAGTGCAGCGAGGGAGTGTGTGTGTGTGGGTTGGGGGGGGGGGACGACGACGACTCCCATGTAGTTTGAAGTGAACAGTTAGACTCTTCACCAGAGTTAGACTCCAGCTCTTCTCCAAAAACAGCCAATGGCCAGTATGAGAGCATGACAAAAAACTATTCACAGAATGCAGAAAATTACTACATATTCAACAAATACAGTAATATGTTCTATTTTACCTATTCAACAAAAACAATTCAATACCCTGCTAGACTCCAAAAATATTATACTCTGAAGAAAAAAAAAAACAATAGGAGGCAAATTCATCTGAACATTTTAACCCCAACAACCCTATCTTACCTATTCAACAGATATAGAAAAATGTTGTTTCTTAACTCTCATAAAAATATGGCACATACCGTATTTTACGTCTTCTACAAGTACAGTAAAACACCACATCACATTGTTTTGATAAATATGCCTCTATATTGGCTGGGTTCACAGGTGGATCTGCCAAATAATGAAGTACTAATATAGGCTTATTTTGTTTTAACACAGTGTATTTATCGCTGAATTTTAAACATGTATTTTAAATGTTTCACGTTAATACATATTTTTAAACACGTTACATTTCCCCTAGGAAAACTCACTATGCTTAAAATGCAATGCTTTGTCAATTTTGTGCACAACACTGTGGAACTCTGTTCACCCTGGTGTGGGATTCCAAAACCACGCATCTGAGGGGTTCCCTCATGTCGTCCCCACAGGACAATAATCTCACACATGCATGAAAATCTTTTAAAAATCTTTTGTTAATTTTTTCATAAAAATGAAAAAAAAGTATGCATTTTCAATGCAAGAAAATGTATCTGCAAGGGTCTTAGATGGCATGGGGGCTGTGCCTTGGCTACACATGGCTGCCTTTCAGCCCCTCTCACATTAAGAAAAGCCTTTATCTCTTATCTGACCTTAATCCTGGCCAGCCACTCCTGCCATTGAAACACACTCCACATGACCAATAGGAATTACCCAGTGTCCCAATTATATACTTCTTTCACACAGATAATAACCCCTATTACAATTGGCTGATGATGCTTTCTGGAAGAATGGCATTTCACCCATACACTGAAGGTTTCTTTTTATCATTACTATTTCTTTTTTACTTTATAAATTACTTGGAGTGAGTTCCCTCAAATAAGCTTTTTTAAAAATATATATTTTGTTATATTTTGAGAGCAGCATAAAAATATTCTTATCTTCAGTTTCCAAGAAAACAACATTTAAAAACACATTGCTTGTTTCATTTTCATTTTTTGCTCTGTAGAGCATTAAACTGGTAATTAAAATCCCACAGAAGTAGCCAAAGCCGTTACTCCCAACTGTTAATGTAACGAGTTTTGATTCCAGCCGACATGCAATTCCTCCTTAAGAAAACAGAACACATTGCTTTTAAATAATGTGGCATGTTGCATTGTGTTGAGACAAAGAGTCCATTTAAAACAGCGAGCGATGGACAAATCAAGGGAATTCATTTTTAAAGGCAGCAATCGCATCAATACTAAATAAGGCAGATGCTAAACAGGAAATACACTGGAGAACGACTGGTAAGGGAGAAAAATGTCACCTTCCAGCACATTAACAATGTGAACAATCCCAGCAAGCAAGCCAATAAAATGAAATGAACACGCCACAAAAATTATCTGTTTATTTACCTCTTCTGTCTGAATGCAATGGCAATGTAAATATTTCAGCAGAATTAAGAGCCATGGATTCCTTCCAAATGTTGTCTGCAGAGCTCATTCCTGCATATGAAGCTACTTTAAAGCTGAGCTTGATAAAAACGAATAAAAAATAAAACTGAACATATTTGTGTGCTGAGTTAAGTCTGCTATGGATTTCTAACCATACACACAGAACAGTAATACCACCAATCACACACTCTACTGTCCTCAGCAGCACACATTTGATCGTAATTTTGCTTACCTCTAACTCTAGTTGTGTTTGCTTCTAGCTGTGTAAATGCACTCTGGCTAAAGAGCATCTGGAAAACCCCAAAATGTATAGAGCTACAAATTATTCGCTTTACTAAAGCCCACTGCCCCTAACAGAGGGAATAAGTGTACTTCAGTTTTTATCTCTGGAGGGTGAAGTTAGTTTCTTCAGAGGAATCTGACACGCATCCCCATGCTACTGTCAGACAGAAGATCTCAATCACAATCAGATAATCTGACAGATTACACTTGAGCAATTCCACGCTCAGAAATGTGGCCGAGTATCTGCACATATTTAGACGGCGTGTGTTTTAAGTGTTGTGAGATTGGCAGTCATTGTTACAAAGAGGGGGAAGTGACAAGTGACAAATAGAAGGGTATGTGTAGGAACCCATCTTGTTTGAAGAGCAGTCATTCAAAATGAATAAAATAAATAAGTACACAAATAGGTCCTACGGCAAAGCGTATTATTTCACCCGTTTAATTGTGGATGTCTTTCACTGACTGGGAAACTTTCTTTAGCTGCAAACTTATTCCTGTGCGAACATCCCCATGAAGCAAAGTTTCAGATCTTTCCCTGCTTAACACACAGAGCACACGCGTACCGATTCTCCTTAAGAACAGTTCAGGGACACCATTCTTACACTACGGAAAATGATTCATCTGCCGCGGCCGGCTCTCCGACCTTGAAAAGTCCTTCAGCAAAGACTGTGGGAAACCAGAGGCTGTTCACTACCAAAAAAATTTAAATAAACTAGAAAATAAAGATACAAGGAAAGAAGAGAGAACAGTATTATCTCTAAGAACACAAACTAGCAGAACAACAGAGATGGGAATAGAATGAGAGATAATACACTGCTTGTATGCTCTATAGTTGGTATTCACACTGAAGGAAAACACCTTACAGCCTAATTCAACTGGGGGGGTGGGGGGGGTGGGGGGGGGTGGTTTGGAGACAAGAGACAGACAAGACTGCATCTGCATATTGACATGTACTACCGTCAACAGCTACACCAGCAGGACAATATTGGTCTTGCCAGGCAAGACTTTTTTATGAGCAGCACCTTTGACCTCCACACATATACTGACTACTGATAGAATACTGTTAACTAAGACCAGTCGACAAATTGGACAAATTAATCTAATCGGATATACAAACTGCAGATATACACAGTATTTATGGGGGGAAATAAATAAATAATAGTAAAAATATAAATACAAATACACTGCCTGGCCAAACAAAATGTTGTACACTCTAATATTTAGTTGGACCGCCTTTAGCTTTGATTACGGTGCGCATTCGTCGCGGCATTGTTTCGACAACCTTATGCAATGTCACGATACTTATTTCCATCCAGAGTTGCATTCATTTTTGGCCGAGATCTTGTATCTCCTGTGAAGACAGGAGAGTCGAACCACTCCGTAAAGTCTTCTCCAGCACATCCCAAAGACTTTCAATTGGGTTAAGGTCAGGACATGGCCAATTCATGTGTGAACATTATTCCTCCCTGAACCACTCTTTCACAATTTGAGCCCGATGAATCTTGGCATTGTCGTCCTGGAATATGCCCATTGATGGGATAACCTGGTCATTCAGTACATTCAGGTACTCAGCTGACTTCATCTTATTGCTGCGTAACATTGCTGAGCCTAGACCTGACCAATTGAAGCAAATCCAGATCATAACACTGCCTACAGAGGCTTGTACAGTGGGCACTATGCATGACAGGTGCAGCGTAGACTTTTTTTTTGGCCAGGCAGTGTATAACCACATTGTACTAAGATTCCAGTTTGTCACAAATTATGAGACTCTGGCCATTGTGTGACAATAAATAACTTATTCTGTCTTTTGAGTGGGCTGGGTTGTTCATATGTGATTTGTTAACTGCTTGTGTAATCAAAATTTTGATTTAATAACCCCTCAACCCCTGCCCCCCCCCCCCCCCCCCTCCCTTCACATTGATTTCCTTATTCCAATTACTTTATCCAGACAAAATTGAAGCACTTCCTTAATTGGAGCTAATTTTGCTTGCAAATCATGAAGTATGGTCTAAATGTGTGACATTAAGGACCCAAAGGGGTTGCAAAACCTACGCTGGGTGGGCAAAGCAATTTCATATTCAACTTAATCTCCATTAAGGCAATGTGCTTAAAAAAGTGCAAGGTTGGAAATTAAGCTAACCTTGCACAACACTTTTGTTCATTGGCCACAGCTGAAAAAAAATTTCCCCAATAACACACCAGTCGAGGGTCAGCAGGATAATGTTCTGAATCACACCATAAAATGCTACATCTCCATTACTGACTGGTGATTACCTACTAAAAAAATATATGTTTTCAAATGACTTATGCGTGTGTGTGTGCGTGCGTGCGTGCTTGAATGTGTGTGTGTGAGTGCATGTGTGTGTGTGCGTGTGTAGGTGTGTGTATGTTTGTTACAGAATCATAAATATATATTTTTAATTCCCCTTTAAACAGTCACCTAATGTTTATAATGTTTATGTTTTAAACATAGGCACAGCTACAGTAATTACACAAAAATCATGTACATCCCATATGTAGTTCCTCACTTACTGAACCAACACTTGTACTATACATTTCCAATTACTTAAATTCCTCATAACATTTCCAGCTGAAGGCGGTGTCTGGTAACCTAGCATTTTCTCCTTAAATTTTGCCAAAAGGCCATTACAGATAGCTCTACAGGTAAATTCAGAGAAAATAAGATGCACTGGTCTGAACAGTGGTGAATGTCATCCGCGAATAACAACATTAAAAATAACTACAAACATGAAGTTATGACATGTGGTATTATAAGTCCTGATTTTTACAATGCCTGGATATTGCTGCCTTTCCGCAACCTGTGCATTCAATAACCACAGACATCTGCACTCATTTCACAGACAAGATTTTATCTTGACTTCCACAGAAAATACGGATCATCATAGAATGTGCCTGTATCAAAAATGAATGATAGGACACAGGCAAGGTTTTTTTTAAACAATGTCTTTTTACCTGCAGGATAACACATATTTTCAATAATTAAAAAAATATATTTGTAGAAATGTATGACTGTGATGGTATTTCACTGACGGGCTGAACAGTTTCCACAGAAGATAATGACTGTAACCACAATTGTTAAAAACAAAGTGAGGATTAAATATACCTCAAGCTACCTAAAGTGAGGCTACCTAACTGCCTGCTAATGCTGTTAAGGATGAACACAGAAAAGTAAACTGATTAATTCTTACAAATAGAAGAGTACATAGGTCTCTGCCTCTGCTTACATCACCCGGCGAGCACAAATCAGACCAGCTCTGTAGCTCTCCACCATCAATAATAACCACGCGGCGAAATAAAATGTCATCCGTAAACCGTAAACCGCGATCTTATTGGCTTTGTTACCATTCCTCCCTCGTCTGATCGAGGTCATCCAAAACAAGGGCAGGCACACGTCGACGCTAACTCTCCGGGCGTGTGTCTCCGTGCGATGGCACGGGTGACCGCGTAGGCTTATGTGCGTGCAAGTCCTTGCTCTCCCTTGTGTGACCGACATCCATCATGTGTAGTCCACTCGACACTATCATCTCCGGGCGTAGGCAGGGCTCCGGCAGAGGCAGGGACGAGCTCTTATCTTGCTGCTGGGCGTCTCAGACTCCTCCAGGCCGCTGTCATAGCAGCTCTGCAGCGATCCCTGGTGGGGGTCCTGGGGCTGGCTCACCACAGAGAAGGTCACCCGGCGAAACGGCTAGGAGAGAAAAGAGTCTGGGGGTCACCAATCACTATCGCTCCTGTTCCCTCGCCTGGCAGGCAACCCTTCACCAGAACCACTTACACAGTCAGAACTATCACTCCTGTTACCTCACCTTCACCAGAACCACTTACACAGTCAGTACTATCACTCCTGTTACCTCACCTTCACCAGAACCACTTACACGGACAGTACTATCACTCCTGTTACCTCACCTTCACCAGAACTACTTACACAGTCAGTACTATCACTCATGTTAACTCACCATCACTAGAGCCACTTACACAGTCAGTACTATCACTTATGTTACCTCACCTTCACCAGAATCACTTACACAGTCAGTACTATCACTCCTGTTACCTCACCTTCAACAGCATCACTTACACAGTCAGTACTATCACTTCTGTTACCTCACCTTCACCAGAACCACTTACACAGTCAGTACTATCACTCATGTTACCTCACCTTCACCAGAACCACTTACACAGTCAGTACTATCACTCCTGTAATCTCACCTTCACCAGAATCACTTACACAGTCAGTACTATCACTCCTGTTACCTCACCTTCAACAGCATCACTTACACAGTCAGTACTATCACTTCTGTTACCTCACCTTCACCAGAACCACTTACACAGTCAGTACTATCACTCATGTTAACTCACCATCACTAGAGCCACTTACACAGTCAGTACTATCACTCATGTTACCTCACCTTCACCAGAACCACTTACACAGTCAGTACTATCACTCATGTTACCGCACCTTCACCAGAACCACTTACACAGTCAGTACTATCACTCCTGTAATCTCACCTTCACCAGAATCACTTACACAGTCAGTACTATCACTCATGTTACCTCACTTTCACCAGAACCACTTACACGGACAGTACTATTACTCCTGTTACCTCACCTTCACCAGAACTACTTACACAGTGCTATCACTTATGTTACCTCACCTTCACCAGCATCACTTACACAGTCAGTACTATCACTGATGTTACCTCACCTTCACCAGCATCACTTACACAGTCAGTACTATCACTTATGTTACCTCACCTTCACCAGAATCACTTACACAGTCAGTACTATCACTTATGTTTCCTCACCTTCACCAGAATCACTTACACAGTCAGTACTATCACTCCTGTTACCGCACCTTCACCAGAACCACCTTCACCAGAATCACTTACACAGTCAGTACTATCACTTATGTTTCCTCACCTTCACCAGAATCACTTACACAGTCAGTACTATCACTACTGTTACCGCACCTTCACCAGAACCACTTACACAGTCAGTACTATCACTCCTATTACCTCACCTTCAACAGCATCACTTACACAGTCAGTACTATCACTTATGTTACCTCACCTTCACCAGAATAACTTACACAGACAGTACGATCATTGTTGTTAACACATCTTCACCAGATCTACTAAACAGTCAGTACTATCACAAAACCACTTACACAGTCAGTACTATCACTCCTCTTAACTCACCTCCACCAGAACCACTTACACAGACAATACTATCATTGCTGTTAGGTCGCCTGGCAGGCAACCTGTCACTTAGACCACTTATCCCATAACTTAAATGCTAGTCATTAACACAGCTGGATACTGACCAGAGAACTTGGATCTGGTTAGCGTCATACCACAGTGAACCATGGAACTATGTGGCTCACATCCTCCTGGCAAAGAGACCTGTTGGTTTCTGTTACGACACGCTGTCGGCTAGCTTATACCCGAGAGGTTATGATGCATGAGAAGAAAAGAACAGGACCACCGTATGTGCACTTCAGAGATAAATGCGACATGAGAGAAAATATTTTAAACTATAAAGAGGGAGGGCACTTATTCCAGAGCACTGAAGAGGTGCTGGAAAACAATTGCTGACTAACACGCTTTGAATGCAGGAGCATAGTTTACCCGCAAGACCACGGTTCATCCACAAGAATATGGTTTACCCGCAAGAACATGGTTTACACACGGGATCATGGTTTACACACAGGATAAGGGTTGGTGCACATGAGCACGGTTTACACACATAAATATGGTTTACACGACAGAATGCGGTTTACAGACAAGGACATGGTTTATGCACTGGGGTTATAGTAAAAGCTGAGTTATTTTACATGCCTAAAATAGAACTAAATGGAGACACCAGGCTTTTTTATAAGAAGAGCCAGAAGGGACAATGTTTCCGGGACAGCTTTTATAGAAGGAATCCCTCAAACTCAACCTCCTCTTCACATCATGCAGAAAAGCAACAGCAATAAAACAGCACCGACCACTGGCTTCAGTAAGCTAAAAACATTTCAGTATGTTCTCTCACACACATTGCCTTTAAAACTACTGAACACCGTATTACAAATCAGCCAACCACCATAGGATCACCATTGATACCAATAGACAATTCTGAATATACCATTCATTGATTTCCATAAAAATGAAGAGAAGTGAAACATGTGAAAAGGTATGCACCCTGATACTTTATAAATAATGAATGATAATTCCTATACTCAAGTCACACAAGCCAGCTTTCAGAAAGGAAGAGATGACTTTAAACCAATCGAGTTTCAGGGAAAAAGTATATAAAGCTGAGCCGGCGATAAATATAGCGCCAGTTACCGAGAATCACAGAAGAGAACCCAGCCCCTTTACAGTGCAAACAGAATAAGGTTAAAACATGATATGCATACAGTATGTGCACAAACAGACAGACACAGACAGACACACACACACACACACATCTGCACAAGTGCACACATGGAAAGCACTCACACACATTCACACTTTGTGTGAACCTTGCATTTTCTCTTTCCCTCTCTAAATTTCTTAAAGCTCAAATTCACTCACACTATAAACTTTCCTGTCAGGAATATCACATGTTGAACTGAAGGCCTGGGGTATGCACGGATTTGATTCTAAATTCAAAAGTTGTGATTTTATGTGAAAATTGACACACTAATTGATATTTATAAAACTTGAAACATTAGTATTATGGGGGAGGGGGGCACTATAGTCTAATTCATTTGACAGCATCTCTCATTTTCTCCAGATAAACTTTAATATATTTACTGTGGTATGAATGCATTAATTAATTTGGCAATCCATTCCATCATTCAATAAAGTGGTCATATAACTTAAATTGTTGTGTGTTAAAAGTAAGGCTGTGGGTTGAAAGTGTTTCACCGCCTCTTCGCTTTGCTCAGTGAATGACAGTGCATTGTGGGAAATGACTCTGCAGAGGACCGGTGCTCTGTCTAGGGGGCGCTCTTGCTGCTTCGCGGTGCAGACGGGCTGTGACCCCAGACAGCTTGCAGGCTCGTATCAGAGCTTCTACAGCAGACGCATACGACAGAAAGTGACTGCCCATTCTGACACCGTTGTTTTAAAAAAACTAAAGTGCCGTGGCTCCTTCAACGGCTCATGCATTCTACGCATATGGCTGCTGGGAGCAGTGTGCTATTGGATTGACATTTACAGCATCCGTACAGGGCCCCAGGTCCTCGCACACACCCCTATTGCCCTGGAGGGGATGTATAATAATCATGATGAGCCCTTTATTGGATCCATGTCATAAACTTTGTGGGAGAAATATACTGTTTATCCCCAGACTCACTTTCTTGTTTCCTGACTCCCAAGTGAACATGTGTTTATGTGTATTACAGACACATGGATCCATTCCAACAGTCCTTTGTAACAATTAACTAGGCTGCCTTGTAGCTTTACACACCCGATTGTAATGCAGTTTGGATTTTGCCTTTAAATATGAAAATGGACAAAGCACTGAAGACAGTGGTCTGGTGGTCAAGTGGTTTCCCACACTTGCTTCTTACACAACAGTATTTTACATCAAATCATATCAAATCAATGTGTATTTTTCACATTTCTGTGGTGGAACTGCCAGTTCAGAATAATGTGTGGGTTACAATTTCTCCTTATATACACACATGCACACATTAATTTTCTCATGCACGCACACACACACGCACACATTCCCTCTCACTCACACAAACATGCACACTCACTCACACTCAATCTCACATAGATGTGCAAAGAGGAACAATGCTGAGCAGGGCTCATGCACAGTATCTTCTGCTAAATATGCGCTGGGGACAAATGGAAGAGGTAAATTGTGCCAGCTGAGATGTGTGGCAGGGTAGGAACATTAAGTCCCGCTGTGCAGAAAGACACTTCCACATCTCTCATTGACTCTCTCACACTCTGGAGAATCGTTTCGCTCTGCGCCCGGCCGCAATGCAGCCTTCCCCTCTCTCAACCCAGAGACTAAATTAAAACCATGTTAGAGGAACTGAGTGTGGCGGCATGCTGTGACCGAGGCTTTATTTTACTGGCATAGAAAAAAACTTTAAAAATCTCAAATTAGGTGCCTTCTGCCACCTTCACAATAGGGTCCAACTCAATCAATTAAACATGCTTTTAATAATAGTGTACTGTACTCTACAGTCACTATTCAATCTAACCACAGCTAAAAAAAGGAACTTAAAGGAACCATGTACAAGAATATTATTGTTTTAGATATACAGTGACATGTTCAGTGTTAAACTCTGATAGAGTACATTTTATTTTGATAAAGTACATTTTAATCATCTGTGAATCACATACAATGAACACTGAGCATTTTCAGTGCACAGATGACATCTAATCTCTCTCTCTGATTGTCAGCTATATTACATGCAATCGTTCTCAGACCGTCTTCTTTATTATTCAGGTCATAATAAATATCACCTTTATTTATATATGTAAACCATGAAGGCCACACCAGAAGGTAAACAAAAAGGTGAACTGTGCAAACACTCAACATTCTGTGGGTTCAATTTACCATCCATTGAAAATCAGCAAAAAAAAGTCTCCTTCACCACCTTTACATTTAGCCCGGATTCATTTTTTGGAGATGAAAGTGAATTCTGTTCTGCCATTACTGGAAAAATCAATTAGCGCTGAATAAAGGTACACAGTGTGTCTGTTTTCCTTGGCTTGTCTTTCACCGGCAGACTGGTGAAAAGGCCCCAGAATGAGAAATCTCAATCTGCATGTAGCAAATGAAATTTTCCCGATTTAATAAGCATTGTATCCACGTAATTAAATCTCGGTCTGAAAACTGTGAAGCACTGGAGTGTTTTAAATAGTGAGAGACAGAGAATAGTAACCTTCTATTATCGTTTTTTTTTTTTTCCCCCCATGTTGCCATTGCCACTGTTTTGCTTTAAGCATACCTGTGCCTCATGGCAATGGACGACTGAGGAACAACTTCTTAATCATGAGCTCTCTCTATATATACATTATATAGCCTAGATATATTGGTTACATAGGCTACCTACTGACACAGTACTCATCACCATGACGAGCCACGACTTTCACCCCATTTTCAAAAGGCCTCTTTTGTTTTCGGACACTCTGGTTAAATCATTCTTGTCGGAAGTGTTGACGTGTTAAAAACGCGATGCGTGCAATGTTTCTCCCTTCCGTCAAAATACTGTCACGAATAGGCTAGGCTATTTTCCGACACATCAAGGTCAGGGTCGAGCATGACAATGTTACAATGTTAGCGGGTGAAAATGCGAATTAATTCGTTAGAGCTGCTGCTGCTGATGCTGCTACCAGCGAAAATAATCACACGCGCCGGTCACGAGGACGTGGACTGAAATGAAATGCGTTTCGAAATTCCTACAACCTACACGATAAACAAGAAACGCCGAGACATTAAAAATTTTGAAACAAGCCTGCTCTTAGTTGGAAGTGGGGCGCGAAGGTATGTGGGCGGGGGTAAGCACACACAGGAGGAGCTAATCGCACATGACCATCGGAAAAACAGATCCCCGAACAGTAAATGAATAGATGGATGTGTAGTTAAATAAAGTCCACAGCAAATGGACGATGTGATTAGCTAATTAAATAGAGAAACACAATGACCTTACACAGTGGCTCAGAGAACCACATACACGCGGTCGCGCACGCACACAAGCTATTTCATGAATTAATTAATGCATTCATTCATTCATTCATTAGTACGCACATACATACATAAATAAATAGCTCAGAGGTTATCCCTAAATCATCGCAAATGAACAAAATGAGTTTACTACCCAGCACATACTAATGCAGTGATTTATATATTTATTTATTAATTTGTATTTAAGTCAGCAAATGTAGCAGTCTTGGTAATAAATCATGTCAGCATTACAATTTAATATATATTTTTATGTTATAGTTACATGTTTACATGTATTTTATTTCATGCATTTTTTAAATGGGATAAAACGTTTAATGATATTCAGATATATACAAAAAAAAGTTAATGAAGGGGCAAAACATTAAATCATAGGATTATGCTCTAAATCCCCTTTTTACAAGTTTTGCAAACTTATATATTTTTTAATATTTCCAGGCAGTATAAAAAATTCATTAATTGAAACAAGAGGACACACCTGGATTTTGACCCCATCCTGCACCACACAGCCTTCTGAGAACTAAAGTATTCATTAACCCCCAACCTTACCCCACCCCCACACACACACACACACACACACACACACACACACCCTGGAGCAGTGGAAATTCATCAAAAAGAGAATAGAAACCCCACCCAAGTAAAAAAAAAAGAAACTATTCTTATTATAAGCTATTACTTTATATTCATAATTTTTATCTGGTTCAGACGTGTTTCCGGGACTAAGAGGTCTGATTAAATCGATGGGAGAAAGATTGAACAGCAGGATAAGCTATGCATAACTCGTTAAACGTTTCATTAAGAGGCAGGTGTGTAAGTTTGATATTTGGTGGTAAAATCCAGGGTTTTGATGTGTGTGTGTGTGTGTGTGTGGGGGTGGGTGAGGGGGTATTCAAATTAAACTAAGAATACATTTCAGTGAGTTCTCAAATTGTCTCTGATATATGAAAACAAATAAAAAATATGAAGAAACACAAAGTGAAGAACAAAACACTACAGCAGTTATACTGAATGTGCCCCCCCCCCCCCCGCAGCTCTTGAGTACTCTGGAGGGGGCTTGTTTTGTGTCATTTTGGCTGAACGTGCCTGTGGTGAGATCACATGACCCCCGGTGCGGGCGGCAGACGGTAATTGTGTCCAGCCACGTAGTCAGAATTATGCAGAGTAAATAAGAGAGAGGCCTTGTGTTACTTCAGCGGCCCAAAAAAGAAGGGAGCCGGGGGCGCACACACGCTCACCCTTACTGCCCGGGACACTGTGTCTGTACAATTAACTCCTCATGTTCAATCTTTAATGTGGAACCCAAGCGCAACCCACACCTGCCACATGTAGCGCCCTGCGGTTGGTTCAGCTTGCAGGCCCAGCCCAGAGGTTTGTGAGGGAGACCGCAAAGCTGGCGGCCCGCTGGGCCCAGTTCCACACATGCCCCCCGTCCCCACTATCAGCTTCTGCTACTCACACTTATGTACCCCTTTGCACACTAATATATACACATTTGTGTACACATACACACACAAACACAGGTACAAATTAAGACATGTTGATATCTACACATAAATGCAGACTTACAATGTACACACTGGCACTGATTAGGCCTAACACACACAGCACACAGGGCTTTTCTCTCATTAGAAGGTTAACATAGGACTAGTGTGTGTGTGTGTGCATGCATGCGCATGGGATAGATCACACTGGGCTTGTAGGTGCAGTGTGCGTTAGGCCTAACACCAAAGGATACCCCATTGTTTGGTAAATGCAGTGTGTGTTAGGCCTAACCAGAGGGAACCCCATTGTTTGGTAGGTGCAGTGTGTGTTAGGCAGAATCAGAGGGAACCCCATTGTGTAGTAGGTGCAGTGTGTGTTAGGCCTAACCGGAGGGAACCCCATTGTTTGGTAGGTGCAGTGTGTGTTAGGCAGAATCAGAGGGAACCTCATTGTTTGGTAGGTGCAGTGTGTGTTAGGCCTAAACAGAAGGAGCCCCATTGTTTGGTAGGTGCAGTGTGTGGTAGGCCTAAACAGAAGGAGCCCCATTGTGTGGTAGGTGCAGTGTGTGTAAGGCAGAATCAGAGGGAATCTCATTGTTTGGTAGGTTCAGTGTGTGTTGAGGTCATGCAGGGAGACAGTACACTGTTCATCCCTCTGTCTGCTCTCTGTGCCCTGGTACCGTTCCAGCACTACAATCCCTTATGGGACATTTTTCACTGCACGTCTGCACTTTCCTCTTCACGCAATTACCTTGCCAAAATACCAACAAAAAATATATATATACATTTATATAAAACACCTGGAGTGAAACCATTATGGAGTCCACAGGGACCTCACTTCAGAATCAATGTTCATTAAATATACTGTGTGTGTGTGTGTGTGTGTGTGTGTGTGTGTGTGTGTCTGTAGAAATATATATATTATTTGCCAAAACTTTGAGAAATATTTATCTGGACACAAATGAAAAATTTCCAACTTTTTTTTTCTTTTTTTTCTTTTTTTTTCTGCTGTTTTTTGGCCGAGTCTGTCCTGCACAGTTGCACCAGACCCTAAATAAACATATGACCATGAACAGCAGTTGGCTACACACAATGGCAATCACAATATTAATAGTGATTGCAGTTTGCAGTTATGGTTTCTTTCAGTTTTAATAAGCTATCAAAGGCAAAAAATAAAATAAAACAAAAAACAAAGGCCACTATGATGTTGCCATTCTCTATTCTTCCAAATGGCTGACTTTTTATTATGTTGTGTGTTTTTTTCCCCCACCATGAGGCAACTTTATGATCCAGTCATGCGCGATCAATTTGGTGCCCTTGAACTCTTTATTAATTCCATTACAGCGACCCCCAGGGGTGTTCATTGACCCTTTATTGGCCCAGTTGAATAGAAAATAAATAAATAAAAAGACAATGAGAGCACACAGATCATCTACAGTACCAGCTCAGGGGCTGTGTAGAGGTAGCTAATCAGAATGCACACTGACAACACAGACACATTCAGATCTTCTGTGATTCATACGCTTTTTATTATGAGACCCAAAGTTAGACATTTTGTGCCTTTCAGGGATCCATCAAATACACATACTTGCATAGGCTAGCAGGCTACAAACTCATTCTGGGACCCACACTCCCACCACCCACTTTGGGTCCCGACCCATAGTGTAAGAAAAACGCTGATCTACAGAAACAGCTCAAATGCTGAGTGGAGGTAGCCAATCAGAACCCACACTGGCAACACAAACAGCTTCAGATAATTCTCAAGCCGAGTACCCAGCTAGCACAAAAATATACTGCAACAATTCAAAAGTGTTGTGTAAGGTTGTGATTTGGTTGGGTTGAGTAACAACATAATGGCAACGTTTTTACAGCATTCCTGTTTAGTATCATCCACCCCTAAACTGCAGTTCCCAGGTATGTTGTGAATAAATTGAGAACACATATAATATTTTGCCCAGCAGAAAAATGTTTTTAAAATGTACAAGGCAAACTATTATCTTGCCATTTGAATACTTGAATACTACTGTTTTTTTGTCCAGGCAGTATTATAGACCAGAGTGCAAATTGGCTGGTACCCTGTATTTCCATTAAGAAAAACAATGCTAGTGGTGGCACAGGTACACTGTAGCTCTGTGACATCATGCATGTTCCCAGGCAACATGCATGATGTCACATTGATACTGTAGCTCTGTGACATTTTGCAGGTTGCCTTGGAAATTACCTCAACATTAGTAATTCACTCTCACTCTTCTCAGTGTACTTCACAAGCCTCGCGTCCCCTTCTGTGACAGTTTAGCCATCGATTATCGTAGTGTAAGAATTGATACTGGCGTTGCGTCTGCTGTTATGATTAAGATAATTATCGCTGTTATATCTAATGGCGATGGTAACTCGAAACCATTTTCATTTGGCTTTCAAAACGGCTGGGGAATTTTAGGGAGCGCCTTGAGCCCGGTGCTAATCCTCTGCCACTCAAACAGCCGGCAGACGATTGTGAGTTTAAATTCAACACAGGTCATAGGTTGAGAAGCTTTGAGGGCGAAAATGTCCCCCGCCCCCTGAACAACGTTCTTTGTTTCTCTGTCTCTTAATCCGTCTTTTTGATAGCAATTAAAAGTTTAGTTAAAGCTTAGAAATAAACAAAACAGAAGAGAAAAGGGACCCTTCTGATGGCATGTCATACTGAATAAAAATTGTAATTGTCTTCCTTTGCTTCGATTTTTTTGAGCCTATTTAAGGAATACATAGTGGACCATAGGCAGGGAATACTTTGCACATTAATGGCATCTTTTGTGAAAGTGTCCCATGAGATAGCAGCACTGTAGAACGTGGCCAGGTTAGTGCAGCATTCACTGTAATCCTGCAAGGCTCCTTTTGTCTTTGATTACCCAGACTGCCTTTTTTTAGTCTGGAAAGTTTGTGAAAATATTGCATTCTTCTGTGTTGTCAGGTTACATGCACTTCCGTAAGAAACAGATTAGGCTAGTTTATACAACAAATATAATTATTTTCATCTAAAGCAGAGTGATTGGCCATAAAGTCCATCTCTGTACGCAAAAGCCTGCTTGTGTTCATTTAAATGTCATTTTCACTTGGACGTCCAGTACTGCATGACATGAAAATCCAATTTCATAAGACCAGAACAGGACTGCAAACAGCATGCAGATATCAACTGACCTACGTATTGACAGGAGCCAATCACGTGGACTTAGTCCGTTTTCAGTCTGGGACGATCGCTTCGTCTCACAAAATAAACATAAGACTCTTCAGTTTATATTTTTCTCAACTCCAAACATTGTAGTTTGTATGCATATGTATATGTCTGAGGAATGTTACTTATTTGACATTTTGTTTTATTTAAAATAATTTTCACAATTCCTATGAAAACAGGAAAGCAGATACAGAGAGCAATGACCGGCTGAGCAGCTGAAATTGGGCCAGTGCCATCACTGTGCGAGTGTATGACGGCTATAACAGTCCTTGAAAAGGGTAAATGTCCACAGATAGAGCAGTGCTGTGCATTCCACAAAGCAATGCAGCGAAAAATAACTAAACAAAGTGAGACTTATGAATCATTTCTCAGCACGCAATGTGGTAAAACTGGGCACAGACTTAAATTACACACAACGTGGATAAAAAATAAAAAAAACTCAATCTGGTTAACAGCATCCAATCGATGAAGGTTTATGTAGAAGGCAAAACAAAGTGATGACATCTACTTCTGGCTTGCGTTCAATGACACAGAGCAGAGAGCAGACCACAGGAGCACTGGAGGCCAACACTTTCCAGCAAAGTTTATTGGCTGCTGTGCAATGAGACAGATCTAAAAATGTTTGATTATGCCTCTTATTCATAAGCTGGTGTCACTGATCACAGAAACCATGCTTGGAACTACGAAGAGCTAAACGGTGAAGCGCTGTGAAGCGCGAGAGCCCACATTCTAGGGCAACAAAAATGCCCTGTGCACATCATGTGTGCCTGTTTTAATCATTGCTTTTACTGCATTTCAGATCTCGCTCCTCTCTGTAGTCACCACCAGGGGGCGATTAGCATGACTCAATCAATCTGCTCGTGACAGCCGGAAATTAATGCATCCTCCTCTACAGAGCATTTCTGACACTTGCATGGCCTTGGAAAAAAAAAAGAGCCTCACCTAGTAAGTAAAAGACTATTGATTCCTTAGATCACACAGATTTATAAATATTTAAACAAAACTAAAAAAAATAGGGAGGGGGCTGGTATATAATGTATAATGTATATAATAATATATTGTATACAATGCATGTATATACAATCTACTATGCTATTCTAAGATTAATTATATAAACCTGTCTTGCCTGTTTTTCTGTTTTAGGTTTCTTAGGCACTGCATCTTTAAAATCAGTTGCCTATTGCCCAGGATCTCAAGACAATTAAGATATGAGTGATTAAGAAAACTGGCATGTAAAATGAGCAATTAAGACCTAATGTCTGAGCAAACAAATAGGAAGGGGAGATGGGGCCCTGCGTGGGGGGTGTGGAGCGGCCGGGGTGCGGCGTGCGGAGTGGGGTGTGGAGGTTCCCACATCTCTCAGGCCAGGATGGCCATTTTCACAGCACAGGTCATACTGCATTCACCTGCCTCCCACACTGAGGCTCGTGTCTTTGAAAGTCACGTGAAGGTCAAATGGCTTATCACTGTAAAAAACATGTTACGTATTGTGTGTGTGTGCGTGTGTGTGTGTGTGTGTGTGTGTGTGTGTGTGTGTGTGTGTGTGTGTGTGTGTGTGTGTGTGTGTGTGATATATCCACTCCACTGCCCCCTACACCAAAGTACCAGGCCCTGAGGCAGAAGGAACCAAAAAATAATAATAATAATGTAATTTGAACGAAAAGGGAAAAACATTCTCTCTAAACTGACAGGGTTGATTTTCAGTCAAAGCAAAAATGAGAAGCAGATTTAACAGCACGGAGTGGGCATACAAATGTGATTTAACGCAAAGTTAGCACAAATGAAGCGTGATGAGAAGAGCGTGTGAGTTTTGAAGACGTGGGGGGGACGCTGACCTGCCCTGCTTCTCTGGAATTATTTCAACCCTCTACAGAACGTTCCAGATAGCTGAACAAATCATGTATATATCCTTTAATCTCAGATATCTTGTTAGTTTAAAATTTAGATCCGTATGCCTTCCAGATCCTTGTCTCTGCAGATAGCCGGGCCAGATAATGGTGCTCTGCATCAAACTGCATCAAAGGGACTGCTATCAGAGAAGATATCATTGTCTGATGATGTGGATACACAAACTAATCCCCATGTAAAACTCTATCCTTCAAGGGAGTTCTTGGAGTGCACTTAGCGTCTGCTCCAACCAGTCAAGACACTCTCCAAAATTGTGAATACTCTCTCTCTCTCTTCGTTTGTTTCATGCTGGCTCACATACTGCAACACTGTTTAAGCAAAAGTGATTGTATACTTTTAAAAACTACGCACAGAGACACACGCACAATCACATACATGATTTAATACTTGAACCTGCTAATCCCTAAAGGATTATTTTATATTCATGTGGTAATATGGTATTCCAGTGTTGAGCTTGCCTCGTCCTTGCCTAACCAATGAGAACAATATCTGATTTCACATGGAAGCCATGGACCAATCACAGATGAGTAGGCATTTTTGAAAACAATTAGCCACCACCACCTGATTACAAGGGTGTGACATGTTAAACATGGAATAAATACATCAGTTGGTCAAATTAATAAATAATTAAATAGTGCATGTTTGACTGACAACAAAAAACATTCAGGTGAAACAAAAAAGCTCTATGGTACACACAGTACATCTGTGCATGTTCGATTGTGTGTGTGTGTGTGTGTGTGTGTGTGTGTGTGTGTGTGTGTGTGTGTGTGTGTGCGTGTGTTTTAAACTTACCGAATGTCAGGTCAAGCAAAGGTGATTAGCGCACACCTGTGCCTGGGCCTGCTGGAAAGCATTCATTAATCCCATTTTGCCTCTGCTCTGCTAGCCAACCCTGCTATCAATTTACCCACAGAGGCCAGACTGGGTATGAAAGAGTCCCCTGCAGATCTTGGGAGATTAGAGGGCAGGTACAGTATCAGGTGTCCTACGCTCAACAGGCCATGGACGGAGACTCTGTTCTCAACTGTCTCTCACAGGTAATCACAACAAACAGCAGCCAATGGACACACTGTGTCTGCCATATGTAAGCAATGTCATGACCCTTGGGGTAAATTGCAATGTGTTTAGCTGGAGTTCAAACCTGAGGTTTAAATGTCTAGACCAGAGAATTGCATTGCAACTGGAACAGCTATCAAAATCTGTGAAATTATCTGTTGTTCCCGTTGTAAAAGCAGTTTTTGGTCTAGGGATTGAAACCTGAGATTTAAAGCACACAATTGACCCATAATGGTTGTATTATTATTATTATTATTATTATTATTATTATTATTATTATTATTATTATTATTATCATCATTATCATCATTATCATAATCATTATTATTACTATTATTATTATTATTATTATGATGATGACGATGATGATGATTATTATTATTATTATTATTATTATTATTATTATTATTATTAATAGTAGTAGTGGTAGCATAGTAATATTTTTAAACCATATATTTATGTTACATCCAGGGTGAAATGGGTGTTCATAAATTAAAACAGTACAAAACTGCAACAATGTTAGTAGTAGCAGTAGCAGTAGCAGTATTAGTATCCATAGTTCCCCACCTGAAAAAACAAATGCTTACATTTTCCTTAACGACTATTACACACTGGTGTCCATTTGTCACAGTGAGAGCCAATAGGAATGTGATATTCACCATATTACTGAAACAGCGCCGTGCTTATCTCCTTACATCTTCTGTCTGGTGCAGGTGCTGAAAACCCTGGCGAACTAACGTGTTCGCTGCCACAGTTTAGGGTTTTTCAAAGCTATGCAAATGAAATTGCGCCCGTGCCATACTGCGAGCGGCATTTTGGAGCGAAGATGCCACAGAGCGCGTGTGTATTAAATGACGGTGTGACAGATGTTCAGGAAGGACGACGTCCAGGGCTTTGCGGTGACCATGAACAGCAGATCTGGACGGACGCCCATGCCGTTGTCATGTGGACACACTCATAGAACACAGCGGTTATTTACCTCTGAGGGAAAGATCAGAACAATAATTGGGATCGGGATTTGATGTAGGCCCTCAATTGGTATCACATTCCCGAATATGACTGAACTACTACATGTGTCGGTCCCAACTATTTAATGACATCACATGTGTTTCCAGAATTTTTGTCTTCCTGTGAAATTGGGTTTCCTTTACTTACTGCATATGAATGAGCTGGGTTTCGTACACAATTGATGTGGCGTGATAATGACTGCATTCATTCTGAAGACTAGTTTAACCCCCTGTGTAATTACAGCAGTTTTGTGAAAACCTGCTAACTTCCTGTTAATAATCAGGTTACCAACTCAATTGTGCTTCATTGCAAATCACAGAACACGTGCATTATTTTTGGAAGAATTCTCAGGGTTCAAATGTAACCATAATAGGATGTATGCAGGTTTATAGATATTAGTTATAAAATAATGTAGATGTTTTTTAAGGGCAAATACTGAATTATGCACAGAAAGAAATACTTTCACTCCAAATCCTAATAAATATAATACAGACATGTAGCGATGTCATACAGACAGATGAGAATGCATGCCATCCATTCATATACTAAAAGCATCTCATTCAGTCACCTCAGACATATTAATTATTCATTCATTAATTGTGGACTTTTGCTTCATCTGGCCATTGTCTTCCTTTCATTATCTCGCTCACTTTATTTTTCAAGAATAAATAATAAACGCACAACACTGCATTACCCCCAACAATACAACCGCCAATTAAATTGTACTGTAGACCAAGATACTACAGAATAAAATGTTAAGCGACAGATTAACTCTGATAGAATGTTCAGTGCTAATTAAACTCCGATAGAGTATGAACAATATACTGATTAGGGGTATGAAGATACATCAATGCATCGGTGCATCATGATGCAAACGTCACTATACAACTGCATCGATGTGACATGGCAAACGTCACGATACAACTGCATCGATGTGACATGGCAAACGACACGATGCAACTGCATCGATGTGACATGGCAAACGTCACGATACAACTGCATCGATGTGACATGGCAAACGTCACGATACAACTGCATCGATGTGACATGGCAAACGTCACGATACAACTGCATCGATGTGACATGGCAAACGTCACGATACAACTGCATCGATTTGACATGGCTGAATCATGATGAATCGTGAATAATCGTTACTTTACATGGCAAACTTTTATTTATTTTTAAGTTTAATTTAATGATTATTACTCATGTTGAAATTGCGGTTTTAAAAATGAAGCAATATATTGTTTCTTATTTCCTCTGGGTGTCTGTGGGAAGGGGGGATCTGTGAAATCTAATGGTTTTATTAGTCATACGATCACATCGCAGCGTATTGTATCGTATTGCATCGTATCGTGTTTAATCACATCGTATCATTATAAATTAAGATAAATCGCATCGCTGTTCAAAGTATCGTTATTGTATGGTGTCATCAACAAGTCAAAGGTTACACCCCCATTATTGATAGAGTGCATGTCATCTTTACCAGACCCCTATTGAGTTCATAATCTAGCATGGGTGTATATTGTGACTTGCACTCTTATCAGTTGAATTAGCACTGAACATTCTACTGTGTACATTACACAGTAGTAATTAGTTGCACACAGTCACACACCTGTGTATTGGACACAGTAGAATGTTCAGTGCTAACTCATCTGATACAGAGTCACACTATACACCAATGCTACAGCGCACAGCGTTCTCCCAGTGTTTGGCCTCTCAGTATCTCAATCCTTAGCCCTCCCAGCCATAGAGCCTGGACCATTCAGAACACACTGTTCATTTCTACTGAGCTCGCCATGTTAAATATTTTATTTGGTGTGGAATTTTCACATCTGGCGGTCACATTACTGCTTTGGGCAATTACAAACTGAAATAGTGAGCTGGCTGGTAATAGCCATACATCCTTCTTTTCAAAGGGAATTAAGGCATTCAGATTAAGTTCTGCTTTGCTACTACCCATGTTACATGATTCTGGGGGGGGGATCCACCATATTCCTACAGCACACAATAAAAAGTTCAGTGTTAAATCAACTCTTACAGAGGTTATGAGTCAACGATGGCCAGAGTGGATTCATATAAACTCTGTTAGAGTTCAATGGACACTGGACATTTTACTGTGTGTTTATCTTGTAAATTAAAATAAATAGCAAAAAAAAATGCATGTTAGTTTGTTTCCCTCAACAAACAAATCCAGCTTGTTAAATGGACATTCCCTTCACCTGTCTCTTACACGTTTACAAAAATGCATGAAGTGAAACACACCACTCTGGTGCCGTGGGCCGTGCGCATTTCAGAAGTTGTCTTTAGATACAGGAACTGGGTTAACACAGTTTCATTTGATGTAAAGACCTTTGATTAACCACTGTTACTCCCCGAGGGGAAATAGGGATTTACAGTAATAAAGGAAAGCGCCATCTTATCTGGAGGCTCGCTGCATTAACGGCATGAAAAGGAAAACCATTGGTTAAAAGTGCAGCACGCCCTCGCATCAATGGTCTCTGGCAGCAGTCCGGCTCCCATGACCGTGGAAGACCACACAATGGCCGTTGTCAGGCAGTCTTGTTTTGCGCACCAGTTGGCAATATGGAGGAGTGTTTAAAGGAACTCTGGTCTGAGGGCATCACAAGTGAAATACTGCCATAGTGTTCATCAGCAAGACGCTAAACCCGAGTTACTTCAGCAAGTATAATGAAACATACAATGATGACGATGATTATTACGACTACAATGTAGGTGTAAATGTTAAGCCATGTCACCAGTAGTCACCAATATAATAATAATAAATAATAATAATAATAATAATAATAATAATAATAATAATAATAATAAAAACCATTATCATCATCATAACCCACATATCTCATTCACGATCTGACACTAATATAGGCTTGTGATAGGAACAGGAAGAGCACTCATTAAGGGGTTTGTCGAGAGTATGGACTGTATAACTAGAGAATTCCCTAGATGACATCCACATAATTTCTCTACCATCAGTTTCAATAGTGCCTACTCAGTCAGGCAAGACAGACAGACAGACACACACACACGAACAAACATCCTCGCATACAGACACACATGCACAAGTCTTCACACAACACAAGTTCACCAGAAACCATGCCATCCATCACTCTGATGAGAAAAAAACAACCTTTCAATCGGGAATTAAGAGCCCTCCCAACAATGAGGAGGAAGATGAACGTGGAGGCTTGTTAGAAAGTGTGAAATCTCTCTTTTCATATGCAAGTACCTAAGCGCTCTCCCCCTTTCCTGACAGCGTGCCCGCTGCTGGGGAAATCATGCTGCTCCGCTAGCGTTCGCTAGCATGCGCCGCTCAAACAGCGCTTTTCCTCTCACTTCCTTTCACTGTGTTCAATCCATCATTATGCTGCACTGTGAGAGCACAGACCTGAGCCAGCGCTCCCATTCACACACTCCACCGACTTCCTACATCGTTTATTCAGAGCAAGCAGCGCGTACGCGCACACACACACACGCGCACACACAAACACATGCACATACACACACACACGCGCGCACGCACACACACACGCACGCACACACGCACACATACGCATACACATGTTTGCATCCATGTGTTTTTTAATTAAACACACCCACTCACACACACCTTAACACATTCAGGCACATACGTACATATTATACACACAAGCAGCAAGCACTTAAACAGGTACAGTCACACACACACGCACACAGTCACGCACATGTAATCACACAGGTACATTCAAGCACAACCACAAACGCTGACTTGCACACACAGACGTTGTGCGTAATGATGGATGTGTTTGCATGTGCGTGATCATTCCTGGGTTTGTATTTTCACATTTCTCTAAATGACTATATAATGGATGTGTTTATGTTGATTGGGATTATGTTAGGCGTGCCTCTTTGCCATGTTGTTTACTAGGTTTGGAAGCAACGGCTAACAACTGCAAGCGGGACCAATGAAGTCATACTGTATAGCCTATAGCCATGTGTCTACATAACCGTAGCCTTTAACATTCATTAAATAAATCAGCTAAAATGTAATACGGTTGCCTTCATAATTCCAGTTGTTTTGTTATTGGATGTTTTTTTTTTTTGCATTCTTCGATATAGTCAGTTTTTGGTTTTTTTACTATGGTGGGGATAATGACCTGACCTGAGATGTACAACCAGAACTGTAGGGGGTAATTACGCTAATAGGAGAGACTGCAGCTTGGCTGGTTTGGGCGCTTCTCTGCGTTGGCTGTGCGCAGGTATGTTCCATGAGTCAGAGATTCCCTTTAATGACACAAGGCCCCGGGCTTCACAAACCCGTGTCCTGTCCTAGCATAGGGGGGGGCGGGGGGGTGGTTGGGTCATGTGATGGCGGTGTTGGGGTATCCGGCACTAAGATCTGCTGCTCGTCAGTTACCATGGTGATTTCCGACACTGGCACTGCAGTAGCAGTGGTAGTTTTAACTCCAGACAATCAATCTCTGATAGAGCGAGCGTCTGGAGGACTTTGTTAACTTTTCTGGCCTGGACTTTCTGCATTCTGATTGGTGCTGGGCCTGGCACATTTCTGATCTGCTCTACTGTGGGATTTGTCAAGCGCAGTAACTCGCCAACGGTTTATCAGCAAAGCACACCCTGGAGATATACAGTTTGACAGTTAAACAAAGACGCCCTTTTGTCATGTACAGTACATTTTGATCACAAAAGCTTCAAATCAAAAGAAATAACTTTATCTTGCAAGTAGTTCGCATACAACAGAGGTAAAAAAACGAAGACGGAAGAAGACACAGTGGGGCATATAATTAAACAGATTAATAAGAGCAGATAAATGGAAACTCAGATCGCTCTCAGACCATGGAAGTGTGTGGATAAGCGTTATGATGTAATTGATTAGGGACGCTATGGCGTAGGAAATGCAGTAATGTTATTCATAGCCTGCTTGTATTGATCCTCCGAGTAGCGGAAGGATTAAACACACATCACGGCTAAAGGAATGCTAGGTCCCCAACAGAAACAATACGGTACCCCACCCCCGTATTAACTGCCCAGGCATGATTGCTCTGTGACACCCAAATTGTATAAAAAAGGATGTTGACAATTGGATTCGCCCACAAAAACACAGAGACAGTCTGTTAAAACAGCTGATACGTATGTGAGACACATGTGTTAGGGTCCCCCGAAGACAGCTGATACATGACACACACGCGTTAGGGTCTTGTGAAAACAGCCGATACATACGTGACACACGCGTGTTAGGGTCCTGTGAAAATGCATTATATATCCGTGACACACGCATGTTAGGGTCTTGTGAAAATGGCTGATATAATATATGCATGCATGGTTGGGTGTAATCACGGAGTATGGCGTTTTATTTTGGAGAGGGCCGATGAATTCGAGAGACAGAAGAAAGAGGGTCTCCCCTGCAGCCGATTCAACCACTGCGCGTGATGGAAATCATTCTTTGGGTCCAGTCTTTGCTGATAGGAGAGAATTCAGGCCCGCCTAAGAGCAGCGCGGACGTGAATGATATAGCTGCGTGCTATACCCCGGCAGCCATGCCTCACCTGTCTGAGTTAGCGCAGATGCCCCGGGTATGAGGGCAAGCAGGGGGGAGGGAACCAGCAGCCGGAGCTGAGAGGCGGAGAGAGGAGGAAGTCACCTGTACCAGGAGCAGGGGGAGAGTCACTCGTGTTGGGTGTGTGTGTGGGGGGGCGGGGTGGGGGGGGCTGTGGATGGCAGGAGAGAGCGTTCTGTGCTTTTACACTTGACACCGCCATGTCTTCAAACAAACAAACTTTCACTCTGTGCACAGCAATAATCTATTCCCGGTACAAAGCCATTTTCATTATCGACGTTTCAGTCAGAGGGAGGGAGCGAGGGTAAGAGGGAGAGGGAGAGGAATTGAAACAGACAGACACAGAAAGAGAGAGCGAGTGAGCGAGTGAGAGAGAGAGAGAGAGAGAGAGAGAGAGAGAGAGAATGAGAATGAGAGGGAGATACCATCACAGTTCTTGATCCTATGATTTTGGTTTTCATGACTAAAGGACTGTTTTCCTTCAGATGTACCCCACCACCCAACCCAAGAGATTGGGTGGAAAACAAGAAGCACGTTGAGGTGGTAAGGAGACAGGCCTCATCCCTTCCTCTTTAAGTACCGTCATCCCAATGCTGACACCAGACCTGCCTGTCCAGCTAGAGCAATCCATCCGCTTTTCCCTCCAAAAAAAAGTGAAGACGGAGCAGGCTCTGCAGGACGAGCTGCCATTGCGCCCCTCTGCAGGAATGCTAAAGGAACAGGGCCCTGAGTAGAGGTGAGTAAAGATGGAGGAAGCCATCCTGGCTTTAATTTCATTTCCCCCTGTGCCCTCATGGTTTCTCACCCTGCTCTTCTCTTGTTGACCACTTCCCTGGGGAGCGCTCGTGTGGCGTCTCTTCTCTTTGTTTTCTTTGTCCGTTTGGTGTGTTTGGGTTTTCTACTCAGTGTGTTCACCTGTTCTGTATTTCCTGTCATTATTTAAACCTCGCATCACCTTTATTTGACGCTTCCATATTGCCAATCTTTTTGACAAGAAAAGCTGGTAATATACGGTAGACCTGACATTTTGCATCGACCGTATCACCTCAACCTGTTGTGGTTCCACGGGACTTGTTGCAAGTGTTTTTTTTTTTAGACTTTATTTTAGAGTATTTTATTCTTTTTTCTCTCTTTTCTTCTCCTCTGTCCCTCTGTCTTGTTTTTTTTGTTTTTGTTGTCTTCTTTTTTCTTTTTTTTTTTTTTTTTTTTTTTTTCTCGTTGTGAGCTATAGGGTTTTTGTTTTTTGTGTGTCTTTTCTCTCTTTTTTTAGTTTTTAGCCCCTACGGGGGGGGTCGCTTGAGTTTGGTAGCGAAGTCTCTCGTTTTTAGGAGACTTTATTATTTTCTTGTTCTGTAAGTATTCCCTGTTTGCGGGTTTTTCCTCCCCGCTTTGTGGTGTTCATATTGAGCACGTAAAGAACTATTGTCACGTCTGGTCCTTCGTTCCTAACACTACCCCTGACAAGCACGTCAGGAATGTGACGCAGTCCGGCCTGCATCAGGAGAATATTAATGGTGGGTGAGGGGAGCTGCATCCATTGGCATGCGCTCGTTCACTCGGAGCGTGAGCTTCATCCATCGGCGTGCGCTCGTTCACTCGGAGCGAGAGCTGCATCCATCGGCGTGCGCTCGTTCACTCGGAGCGTGAGCTGCATCCATCGGCGTGCGCTCGTTCACTTGGAGCGTGAGCTGCATCCATCGGCGTGCGCTCGTTCACTCGGAGCGTGAGCTGCATCCATCGGCGTGCGCTCGTTCACTCGGAGCGTGAGCTTCATCCATCGGCGTGCGCTCGTTCACTCGGAGCGAGAGCTGCATCCATCGGCGTGCGCTCATTCACTCGGAGCGTGAGCTTCATCCATCGGCGTGCGCTCGTTCACTCGGAGCGTGAGCTGCATCCATCGGCGTGCGCTCGTTCACTCGGAGCGTGAGCTGCATCCATCGGCATGCGCTCGTTCACTCGGAGCGTGAGCTGCATCCATCGGCGTGCCGACACACTCACGTGAAGGAGCTGTGTTTATGGAAAAGGGCTGCACTGTTTACAAATACCGCCTGCAGGTGTAGAGAAGCGCAGGACTGTGATGGCGGGGGGGTGGGAGGGAGGGTGCAATCGCAATTTAAATACACACATGCACGTATGCATGGGCACACACACACAAATATGCACATACACAAACATGCAGACACATGCATACCCATGTACAATACATACATACACACATACATATACATGTATGAACAAACACGCACACACACTCCCTCACACATGCTCCCAAACACATATGAACAAACATGCACGCACACATTCATGCACACACCACACATACTTGAACACACATTCATGCACACACCACACATACTTGAACACACACACATACACAAACTATTGAGAAGCCATCTGGAGGCGGATGAGAGTATGTGCTTTTTGTCGCAGATATAAAGTCTTGCTTTTGATTTCAAACAGGCAGCAGATTATTAGAACAGCGCTGTTGACTATTCTTTAATTTCCATTCAGATTGAGAGGAAAATAACTCTCAGCCCCCTCTAGCACCGCTGTGTTCTAATGAGAGAGCACAGGCTTTTATCCGCTGTCCACAAACGCTGCCAAGAACAAGCCTCGTATCTCTCTCTCTTTTTCTCTCTCTTTCGCTCTCTTTCTCTCTCTCTCTGCTGCGGAAATTTGGGGGGGAAAGGGGAAGTGAAAAAAAGAAATAAAGGGTAGAACTGATGGACTGCTGGGGAAAATGTCACAAAATGTTGGTTTTATATGAAGCACACTTGGGGGGTACGCTCTGTGTTTAAAATTCAGTTAATGGGGGGTTGTGAGAGTAATTGACATTCTAGTCCCATCTTTTCCGGCTACATCATTCCTCTCAATCTCGATCGATGCATTTCATTGGTAGTGCCGGGACAGAACTATTTCAGACCCCATTCTTTTCTGCATGCCCGTTAACGGGTATCATAAGAGAGACAGATGACAATGATGTGTTAAATTACGGTTAAAATACTTCACACAGGGGTTCACGCATGCAGAATTCTGGGGGGAGGGAAAGAGGATGGGGTTTAGCCTATAAATGAGATTTCAGGTGTGGTTATCTCGTAGCTCTGCTAGCTCTGCTAGCACAATGTGCAGTTCCGCAGGAAGCGGCATCTCATTTTCAGAAAAAAAAGAAGAAAAATGTAATCTCCCGGCAGTCTATGGAGCTGAACGATCCCTGAATTTTCATACATTTACCGTTCCCGCCGCAGTGGCCGGTATCGCCACACGCGCTCCTGTCACGGGCAGTCACACTGCCATTTTGCGGATCATACCACACGCGTGTGCATGTGAGCATGTCGGAATACCCGCTGCATTATGAGAAATACGATATTCCGAAGTGGCTGATCTGATTCATGCTGCGCAGTGTTCTGGGTAGTCTCCGGCTGTGCTGAAAATCTGATTTTTAAAAAAAAAAATATATATATCGTTTTGTTTGTCATGCTTGTAGTTCACTATGCACTGAAGTAGGATTGTCAAAAAGAAAATTATCATTATAATACATAAAATATATAATAAATAAAAATCAATAAATCAATAAAAACTACAGGTAGTGAACTAAATGACTGTTAATAACTAAATGTATGATAAAAAAAGGTTTAAGGTCAGTACACTTAATTTGAAGCCCCCGCCCCAAACTGGTTTTCCAAAGACATTCACCTAAAGAGAGACTTTCATTCCAGCAGTTACACAGTGCCCTCCACAATTATTGGCACAAATGGTAAAGATGAGTAAAAAGGGTTATAAAAAATTCACTTTTTGGTCTCACACTGAAAAAAATTAGAAAAATCCAACCTTTAATTGAAGTAAATTTATTCTGAGAATAAATCATTATTTTTAACAAAACCACATGTACCACAATTATTGGCACCCCTAGAAATTCTTATGAACAAAATGTAAAAAAGTCAGAGTGTTTAGGAACTTTCAAGCAGTAATCCATGACTTGTTTCACTGGGGTATAAATATGAGGTGACACAGAGGTCATATTCCCTTATTCATACATCAACATGGGAAAGATAAGAGAACACACAAATCAAATGAGGGAAAAGTGTGTTGAGCTTCATAAGTCAGGGAATGGCTATAAAAAAATAGCTACTCACCACCTGAAAATGCCCATATCTACCATTAGAGCAATACATAAAAAGTTCAAAGCAACTGGAACTGTTACAAACTTGCCTGGAAGAGGACCCAAGTTTATTTTGCCCCCACACAGATGGTAGAGAGGCAAAAGAAAATCCCCAAGGATCACTGTTGGAGAATTACAGAGAAAAGTATAGCATCTTGGGGTCATCAAGTCTCCAAAACTACTATTAGACGTCACCTCCATGCTAACAAATTATTTGGAAGGCATGCCTGAAAAAAGCCTTTCCTGTAATTTTACCACAAATGTAAGTGCCTGGAGTTTGCGAAACGCTACTGGAACTTTGACTGGAACCATGTTCTATGGTCAGATGAAACGAAAATTGAGCTTTTCGGCAACCAACACTCAAGGTGGGTTTGGCGTAAAAAGAAGGATGGCTATACCAAAAATAACCTGATCTCCACTGTTAAGTATGGTGGAGGTTCCGTGATGTTGTGGGGCTGTTTTTCCTTCAAAGGTCCTGGGAACCTTGTTAGGGTACATGGCATCATGAACTCCATGAAATACCAGAAATTTTTGTATCTGAATCTGGCTGCCTTTGCCAGAAAACTAAAACTGGGTCGTTGTTGGATCTTCCAGCAGGACAATGATCCAAAACATATGTCAAAATCAACACAAAAATGGTTAACTGAACACAAAATCAAGCTTCTGCCATGGCCATCTCAGTCCCCTGACCTAAACCCCATTGAATACATGTGGGCTGAGCTGAAGAGGAGAGTGCACAAAAAAGGACCTAGGACTCTGGATGATTTGGAGAGATTTTGTAAAGAGGAATGGTCTCAGATTCCTTGCTCTGTATTCTCCAACCTTATGAGATGTTACGGGAGAAGACTCAGTGCTGTTTTATTGGCAAAGGGAGGTTGTACAAAGTATTAAATGCAGGGGTGCTAATAATTGTGGCACACGTGGTTTTGTTAAAAAAAAAAATTTCTTTATGGGGGATTTTTTTTCTCAGAATAAATTTACTTCAATTAAAGTTTGTATTTTTCAAAAAAATTTCAGTGTGAGATTAAGCTAATTCACCAAACGGTGAATTTTTTATAACCCTTTTTACTCATCTTTACCAGGGGTACCAATAATTGTGGAGGGCACTGCAAATAGATTAACAAATAAAACCCAATGTTTATTAAGCTTTTACTTAGACTGTGACTAAGTGTGGTGTATTCTAGCTAACCGCTAAAGTGTGGTACGATAAGGCCTGGCTGGAGATGAGCCATACGAGAGAAACTCAATAACTGTCAGCATTGGTGATGCTCCACAGAGCTTCTCTGGACTACGAGGGCCGCAGCTTTTTCATTCACAAATGTGTAAACGCACAGGTAGCTTGTCCTTTCACACCAGTATGCACTAGAATTAAACTGGTACACTCAGTTAAACTGACCAATGATCCCTCACTCTGAGGGCTAAAACAAAGTAGGGGGATTGTGAAGCGATGGTTGTTCTTGTGCACCCTCTACCCAAATTGTATACCAAATATTAATTTTTACTCCCAAAGCACTGCGACAGGGTGCTAGAAGACCATACATTACATTATATTACAGGCATTTAGCAGACGTTCTTACCCAGAGTGACTTTAGCCATTTTTGACATAGTATCCATTTTTAAAGCTGGATATATCCTGAGGCAATGCAGGTTAGGTACCCTGCTCAAGGGTACAACGGCAGTATCCTACCTGGGAATCAAAACTGCAACCGTTAGGTTACAAGGCCAGTTCCTTAACCATTATACTACACTGCCACCTCCATCTTCCGCCCCCCGTCCAAGGGCAAAATAATCGAAACGAGCCTTCAGTGCAGTGCAGTGTCCTATGAAGAAACTCGTGCACCTTAGGGTCCATTTTTTTCCAGTGTGTGAGAGAGGCATCCTGCAGCAGAATGCCCTCCTCTGACCTCAGCACACCCACAGCGGGAATTTTCTAACGGCTCTGACCTGGTCAAACCCAGGGACATCCTCTAACCGTCCATAATAGTGCCCGTGTGGGAATTCAGCAGAAAGAACACATCATATATAGGGAAACCCGTAAAACATTTTAGCCTGTTTGGACAGGAAATCTGATGAAAACGTAAAAATAAGATTTTTTTTAAAAATAATCATAAAATGTGGGAATGAAAACATCCCAAATGACACACAAAGCTCTCAAAGTGTCACTCTTGGAAAATGACAAACTGGACACATTTCAACAATGTTTAAACAACACTGGGGGAACATTAGATGTTTACTACGGGCGGGCTTTGCTTGGTACAAATGACTTTTCACCGTGCCTGTGTTAAACCTCTCACATAATTTGCATTTCTTGCTTTGCTTACACAAGTAATTACAGTGCTATTTGCAGTGTTGAACATTAAAAATAGAAAGGCAACCCTGGAGACTACTACAGTGAATGAGTGGCATTTTCATACAAGTTAGCAGAATTACAAAGTCCTGAGAGTCTATCAACGTCTAACAAATCACATTGAAAAACATGTTTATATACGAGTCACAAGCAAACACACACACACACACACACACACACACACAAACACAGCCTTTCTCTGTTAAGGGAAATATATTTTCTCTTTATTTTCTGTGCCACTTGTAATTCCTTACCAAGCCTGTGTGAAGGTGAGAACCCCACAGAGAAGGTAATAATGCATCGTCTGCTGATCAGATATCTTATCGTTAATACCACCGAGAAAACATTATTTTCCCCCAGTAATAACGATGGATACAGCAGTGCAAACACAGACCTTGACCTTGTGACAGAAACAGACACACAGAACTACACACAAACACACGCACATGCACACCCACACACACACATGCACCCACACAAGCATTCATACATGCATGCATGCATACACACACACGCACACCCACACACATACGCACACAAGCATTCATATATGCATGTATGCATGCATACACACGCACACCCACACACACAGTCTGTGATCTTAACACCTTAATTTTTCTCACAGCTGCAGTGTTCTTGTTCTCCTCATATATTCGCCTCTCATCTCTCTCTTTTGTTCATCCCCCTTTCCCCCTATCCCTTCCCTTTACATGTCCTCTTCTCCAATCTTCCCTCTCTCTTCCCTTCATGTGCCCACCTACCCTACACCCCCCCCACCCCCGGGGACTGCAGGCACAAAGGTGTGTGTTTAAAATATGAAGCGGTTTTATTGAAAACCTCAGCAGCGCAGGGCTGTCAGCACAATAAGACTGTATAATGGATTGTAATCATTCAGCAGCGAGGAAGGCCTGCTCCAGCAGAATGGGCCTAATCCTGGCTAATGGGTCCGGCGGAGTAAGTAAAGGGTACATACTAATAAGGGAACTGCAGGAGGAGAAAAAAAAGAAAAGAGGGGGGGGGGGGGGGGGGGGGCGGGTGACGACATTCATCCCGCAGAGGAGGAGAATGTGGAGGTGGAGAAGGAGGAGGAGGAGACAAAAACACAAGCTCAGCACAAGCAGCTCACAGGCTAATAGCACCATTACTGCTGAACGCCCCAGCAATGAAAAACGAGGAGGGGGGGTGAGAGGGAGGGGGGGAAAGAGAGTGAAAGGGGATGAGAGAGAGAGAGAGAGAGAGAGAGAGAGAGAGAGAGAGAGAGAGAGAGAGAGAGAGAGAGAGAGACAGGATGAAGAGGTGGAAAATATGGGAAAGACAGATAGGGGATGGGAACAAGAGGGGGGGGGGGGGGGGTGCAGGTACCACATTCTGCATATTAAACTGCTGTTTTAAATTTCATGGAGTAATACTGTGAAATAGTAGCCGGGCATCACCACAGAAGGCTTTAATGGCCTCGTTTACATGCACTGATGGCAAAGCACAGGAAGCATGTTAGTATCATTATTATTAATAACAATAGTAGTAGTGTAGGAGTGCTATCATTAGTAGGTGTAGGAATGGTGGTATTGTTGGTGTTGCTGTTGTAGTCAGCATAATACTATAAATGCATAAATACATTAATAACTGATGAAAACAGTGCAGCGTATGTTGACCGGGAGGATCAAGTAAAAAGCTCAAATCGAATGACACTTCGAGCGAAGCGCGAAAGAAATCCTCCGTGCTTAAGATGCACGCTTTTTCACACAGTCCAAATCCTATTAATATAAAAGAAACACATTCTTCACGAGCCATAAGGGGGGAAACACTGCAGATATAAAGTTAAAGCAAATGCGCTGAGTAGCGTTCAAATCTCATTACGTTTTGTAAGAGGGTAGGAAGGGGAAAAAACAGGAAATTACACGTCTCTCTCAGGACAGCAGAGCAGTGTAATAGCGAACAGCGTATGCGGAGGTGCTAGCGCTGCTCGAGCAGAACAACAATGCTTCCGATCCAGTAGAGTAAGACCCATCTTTCTCTCTCATGCAGACTGAAATATGCTCCGTCTCTTGATCTTTGAGTGTACCGTCTATATTCTCTTTCTCCTAATATTTTTGCTCATCTTTCTTTTCAATGTCCTTTCACCCATCTATCTCTTTCCCTCTCTCATGCACTCTGACAGATTATCACAATCTCTCTCCATCAGCATAATTCCTCTATTTTTTATTTTCCTAATCCTTTTGCTCATCTTATTTTCTCTCCATCTCTCCCACCCTCTTCCTTTTGCTAGCTCGTGTTTTTGCCGCAAGGTGTAACAGGCAGTAGCCGTTGAAAGCTCAGCTCCGATTCTAAACTCAAGCAACAGCACCCATATTCGTTCCGTACGAACACAAAATGCATCTCTTCCTTAATATGACAGTAGATAAAAACTGAATGGTGCTCTCTCCTTTTTCCCTAGTTCAGATGAGAATTAGATGAGAATGGTGCCCCCAGGGTGACACGTTTTCTTCTCTCGACTCGTTTCGTTTTCCTGCCGTTCGCGCATCAGTATTCGGCGACTACGTGCACACACTGCGCGTCCCCAGACACTGTGACTTTGTACTCCAGCGGCTCTATTCCTCCGACTCGGCTCCGCCGCTCCGCATTCTCTCTCTAATAAGTCATGTATGCCCATTTAGAGGAGATCGTTTACATCATGAAAGAGTTATTTCACCCCTTTCTTGTTAAGGTGTCACAACGCGAGTAAACAATGATAATACTATCATAGCAGCAACAACACAACGCTCGTTATAACAGCACGGGTCTCCCGCAGCGCTAAGAGCGTCTTTTAACCTCTCTCGCCTCTCTTCTGTGACTGACAACTACTTTTTTAAATTGTGCGCATGGTGCCAGGTTAAACTTTTGAGTCAAACCCATAGGCTATCGTTGAACGGTATTTTGGATGTGGTAATTTAATTAACTTTCTTTTGTTATTTTTAGCCGCTTGAATTTTACTTTAAAAAAATAAAATGAAATTTCTATCTTTGCATGCCATGACTTCCTGATGTCTGTGACCCAACAACATCAAAAGACTCTTGATATTTTATTTTCTGATACTTATAGCACAAGAGTTACGATAAGCTGTAACTACTCAATTACGCTGGAACAGTATGGATCGCATGGTTGGCTAAATGGCTATAAGTTGTTTAAGTAAAATTCAAGCGGCTAAAAATAACAAAAAAAAGTTCATTAAATGATCACATCCAAAATACCGTTCAACGATAGCCTATGGGTTTGACTCACAAGTCATGGCATGCAAAGGACATGTAACCAAATATTAAATATTAAGACTTTATTTATGAATTTATGAAGACTTTTGGTCGTCTGCACTATATATATATATATATATATATATATATATATAATGCAGAAATTTAAATGTAAATTGAATGCAATGTAAGACTGAAATCACCCTTGTTTTTTCCCCTCATTAATTCTGTACAGAATATTACTGGTAAGATGTTCCATAAATCTATTGCTTCGGTTGTTTACTTCTAACTTTCTATATCTCAAGGCTTTAAGTGTTGCAACAACGCTGGTCTGCCAGAATAATACATCAAAGCCTATTTCTGGGTCTGAATACCCCCAAGATGTAACTTTACAAAGTCAAAGGACTTTCTCTGCGGGCTATATGGAAGTCCTCTTCTGAGTGGATGTAGGGAGCGATGAGGCTCGGAAACTTGGATTCATTCCCTGAGAAAAAAAATCATCTATATGGTACCAATAAAACTTTCCGAATTACCTCTGAAAGTAATGATGCCCCCATTTCTGTGTGTGTGCGTGCGTGCGTGTGTGTGGGTGTGTGTGTGTGTGTGTATCAGAGAAGAATCATGTTTTCACCCTTGGTGTGAGACTCTTCATCTATCAGAGTTTGTTTGTATTGGAATCAGGGCCTTCACAGGCTTAATCCAGACTAGAGGTGACAGAGTGTTATGGTCTCTCTGTCCTTGAACTGTTCTATACAACAGTGAAGTGATGACAACACAGGAGGCCGACCATGAAAAGAAACAAACGCACACACACACAAACACAGAGAGAGAGAGAGAGAGAGAGAGAGAGACCATGCTGCCCTGATTAAAAACAACTGTAAGTAAGAAGAAAAAAAAACATTAAAAATGGGTCGTGAGCTTTGTGTGAAACTAAATATAGGTCTATAAATTTGGGGTCTTCTTAATTTTTTTTTTCTGAATTAAAAAAAAAATCTGAACTTGACGTAATTCATTAAATAACAGGGCATGGCACAAAATGAGATCTTGTGCACAGAAAAATCTAGTGTCTTAGAGCACATACAGCCCAGACTGTCACAGATACGGGCTTTATCCCTTTTGGGTAACATAAGCTGATGTCTGAAAAGTGTCATCTTTTACATGAGGTCAGGCCTCTAACACACCAAATCCAGTGGTACTGCCTGCCACAAGTGTGTCCTCATGAACACTCCGTTAGTGTGCACTACAGGTAAACACCAAAGCAGAGCACAATCAGTGCACACTACAAGCGAGACAACAATGGTAGAGCACTACAAGTGTGGACTACAAGTGAACATTGTAGCAGAGCACACTACAGCAGAGAACTATCAGTGCATGGTACAATGGATCACAGTGGCAGAGCACTACATGTAAGAGCGTTGGCAGAGAACTATAAGTGTGCACTACAGTGCACTATCAGAGCATTCCATGAGGTATTTTCTTTCCTGCTGCAGACAGTGATCATCCTCAGAATCAGCACAGTCACTGCGTTAGCAGAATCAGCACAGTCGCTGCGTTAGCAGAATCAGCACAGTCGCTGCGTTAGCAGAATCAGCACAGTCGCTGCATTAGCAGAATCATCACAGTCGCTGGGTTAGCAGAATCAGCACAGTCACTGGGTTAGCAGAATCAGCACAGTCACTGGGTTAGCAGAATCAGCATAGTCGATAGTTTAGCAAAATCAGCACAGTCGCTGGGTTAGCAGAATCAGCACAGTCGATAGGTTAGCAGAATCAGCACAGTCGATAGGTTAGCAGAATCTGCACAGTCGCTGGTTTAGCAAAATGCATTAGCAGAATCAGCAGTCGTTGGTTTAGCAGAATAAGCACAGTCACCAGGTTAGCAGAATGAACACAGTCGCTGGGTTATCAGAATCAACACAGTTGCTGTGTTAGCATAATCAGCACAGTCACTGGGTTAGCAAAATCAGCACAGTCACCGAATTAGCAGAATTAACACAGTCACTGGGTTAGCAGAATCAGGACAGTAGCTGGGTTAACAAAATATGCACAGTCGCTGGGTTAGCTCTTGAATATGCCATGATTTCCAGCCATTATCACAGCCATTTGTGAGCCCGCAAGGGCTGTGCTTTTGCTGTGCTTATGAGCAGGTCGATGTATTGACCTGTGTGAGACACCGGTGATTTCACACAACACAAGATCTAGATGAGGAAGGGGTGGGGGGAGGGGCAGGGGACGGGGGGATGTTCACAGTCTCTGATGTCCCCCGGATCGATCTGTGCATTTTCAGCCTTAAAGCCACATGAATAAGTCATTCGGTTAAACTGCCACGTTTACCGCGGCTTGTTCGACCGCAGCCACCACGAGTCTGACGCCACCGTGACTGCGCCGTACCCATGTCGATGGTTCTACCACTTGTCGTGACTACAGACATAAGAGACAAGGCACAATAATCAGATATGGACAGAACAGATATTTGGGTCCAACGCTTAGTCACTCAGCCTTAAGTGTCGAAAAGCTGAAGTGGGGCATTAAAGCTGTGACTGGGGCATTTGGACTAATGCTGGTTTAGTCTTATTGTATCACCACGGTACTGGCTGGCTGAACTGTATATAGGCCAAACTACATCAGTAACTGAATGTACAAAAAACATGTACAATGCATAATAAATATGCAAAACTTCATCATTCTGAAAAGTCTTCCAGAATATCTGAAGATCTTCTCACAAATCCCAATTCCCAAATGGAGAGAACACTGAAAAGGGTGAATATCTGTGCTCTAACAGACCTTTAATAGTTTAGAGGAGCGCTGAGATCTCAGTCGCACGGGATGATCGGATAGCCCCCGCCCTTCCTGGCATCGGAATGCAGACCTCATTACACCTCCTATTTCAGCTGAGGAGAGAGGAGCAGTCACCTGTGGGAGGCCTGTGCCTAAACCAGGAGATCCTGAGGTCAGAGTGCCAATTGATGTTTCAGGGCTTTCATTCTAAGCCTCTGCGTGAACTTCAATGACCTCACCTGTCTTTGTGGGAAGATTAAGGATTCTCAAAAATAGAAGAAAGAGGAGAATAAGAAGGGAAGAAAAAGACCTGTCATAACTCAATGTCACTGTGACTAAAAAAAAAAAAAATCTCCAATGGGAGTCTGTAATTCTTTGTTAAGTGTGTGTGTGCGTGTGTGTGTGTCTGTGAATGCATACATATGTATGTGCACATGCGTGTGTGTGTGTCTGTGCGTTTGTGCGTGCATACGTGCAAGTGTGTGTGTGTGTGTGTGCATGTGTGCGTTTGTGCATGCGTACGTGCGAGTGTGTGTGTGCATGTGTGTGTGTGTGTGTGTGCGTGCGTACGTGCGAGTGTATGTGTGCGTGTGCATGTGTGTGTGTGTGTGTGTGTCCAGGGTGCATGCTTTGTGCTTGTGCAAGTGCGTGCATTAAACCCATATAAGGACACTCAAGCATGCTGGAGTCTTTCTTGCCTCAGGCACCGTAGGCGAAGTGGACAGAACCTCTGGCTTCCCAAAGTGCCTTGTATTTATAAAAGGTAGTGATGTTAAAGAAGAGAACAAAAAGGGGGCCATTGTTCCTGTCTCTTAAAGGGAATATCCTTCTGTGAGGCAGGACAATCACTGACTTGGAGAAATGACACAAGCTGAATAATTGAAACTGCCCTGGTGGTGAGCCATCAAAATGGACATTTCAAATGACTCAATGAGTAAAACTAAACTCACAATCTGAGCCACAGAGGAAAAGCATTAGGAAAGAATCAGGAATGTTTTAAAATGACAGAATAAAACATTTGAACAGAATCCAATATCAAAACATTAAACCCCATGTATATAGTCCAATTATCATGTAACGTAAACCTTAAGAAGCCAAGATGCCATCGAAAGATAATAAACGGCCGAATAAAGTCACAAAACAAGGAACAGATGCCCTTGGAAGACAATTACCATCAGAAAAACCTTAAGGACCCTCTAGCGCGTACTGTATGAATAACAGCCCTGTTCACCATCTGAGATACTACGTTAAAACCCAGGCACAGCACGGACCTGTGGTGACTCACAGACTCACTGTACATAAACATGGGCTGAGTTTATTAACGTACGTACACGCAACAGCACAGGGAGACATCCAAAACTTGGACAAACAGGACGGCTGACCAAGCGCTGAGTCATGTGTCTCTGGAGCAGACGTGGACCTGGCCTGTCGTAAACACGGGTTCGAAGCATGCAAACCTTGGCAGCCTAATCCGCCTCACTGCCCTATTTAAATCGCTGCATTCCTTCATTTTTTAACACCTCAAATTCACAGATTTTTAAACAAAAAACAACATATCCCCAGATGGCAATAAACCGTTTTATTAAGTTTTTAAATCTACATTAAAGCATACGCCAATGAGCCAGTTAGCAGCACTTTGTCAACTTCAGAATCCCAGCCAAGACAAAGTTTCAGCATTGGCAGAAATAAAACATTGTACAATGAATCTGAACAATGAAGGGAAAACATACCTTTTTAAATTCCCAAAACCAGCCAAATGCACAAAAATGACATTCCAGTACTTGTTCTAATGTATCACAAATTTTGAGAATTCATGTTTTTTTAATAAGTTAATATATATATATATATATATATATATAGCCTTCAAATTTGAATAATTTAATTTAAAGAATGGTGTATCAGTGTCCCAAAAATGCCTTCTCAGCAAGCCAAATCATAAAAAACATTAAAACAACATTATTCACCACAACCTTGCTGCAAGGTAAAAACTTGAAATAATATATATACTTGTATATATAGTATATAATTTATTTATGTTTTTGCTGATCAGGGTCTATGAACACTGAGAAATGTACATCCCACGGTTCTTTACAGCAGTTTTTTTGACCCCCTTCTTTTCTTATGATGAATATTTAAAGATGTACACAACCTGGTCTCCCCTCCCCACAGACTGCTCCTGCATGTGCTTTGAAGAGGAGGCGCTTCCTACTGGATACGCTCAACCGCGAAGAGATAATCAGCTCAGCTCATGAAACAGTTCTGGGTCCAGCTTGTGGGGGGGGGGGGGGCTTAGGTTATTTTCTCGCGGTTGTGAAACCACACTTTTCAGATTTTTAGCTCTCCGCCGCAATTGTACCGGGGGATAGAGGAACAAACCTTATCGGTACACACCTCTGTGTTTGGACGTTCGGTTTGAGAGTTTACAGTAAAGGGTGGGGGAGCTATTCCTGTGGCGGGGGTGGGGTGGGGGTGTGGTGGTTATTTTGTGAGAGACCTCTTTGTGTTTGCAGCTAAACCAAGCCTTACATACAATCACATAAATTCATATGAATGTATTCCATCAAAATAATTGTCCCTTATTTATTTAGGCTATACAATATGTTCAAAGGTACAATATTACCTTGACAAATTAGGTTTATTTTTACAAAAAATAAATCATAAGAATGTGTCTACAACTGCAACTCAAACGTACGCACATACTGTGCACAGATAGTAAAAAGCAAGCGCGTATATTGCACATTTAGTAAAAACACATGCACATACAGTAAAAATGTGCACATATAGAACCTTAAAAATGTCAAATCCATCAGCAATATCAACAGTCCACAGATGGGAACTATCAAGTAAAATATGTTTTTGCTAGATAGCCATCTACTTCTTAGATATTAATATAATAAAGGTATATTAATAAAACTGTGGGTTGACCTCCTTTTTAAAGAATTCCTTGAAGGGATTGCATAAAAAAAAGTATGGTGATGTGGCATAGAAACCTTGCTGTCTCAGAACGGCGCTTAAAATTGTCCCAGTGTAAGGCCTCATTGTGGTCCTGCTGGGGACCTGGGCACTGGGTGTCACATTTCAGCGGGGACAACAGGATGAGGCGATTCGACACAAACACGACAGGCAAACCTGGACCTGTAATCCGCACAAGGTTGTTCTGCGCTGATCTGCGTTCCAAATGAGTGAGAGGCTAGGGATTTAGGCTGGTGGCTAAACACTTTACACCCCCCCCCCCCCGCCCCCCGCACCATCCCCGGTATCACCATGTTTTGTGTTCCCTCTAACAGCTCTCTGCAGGAGGGTGCATCCGTTTACTTTATCTGACGGTAATGCCACAGCATCCGGCGAAGCCAAATTCCTAAGCCGATTCCAGGAATTCAAAAGCCCTGCAGTAAGAGGCACATAGACTGGCCATATCCCATTCATGCGAAGTCTGACTTGTCTGGACTCAACCTCTCTCTCGCGCTCACCTGGAAAAGGGGTGTGTCATTTTCCAAAAACAAATCATCAGGTGTACGCCTCCCCTTGGGGGCTGCTCCATTTACCTCCCACAGAGTCATGCTGGGAATTGCATTAGCTTACGAACCGTATAGCCAAGTTACGTAGATGAATACAGCAATAATATCAGGAAACATTTTTGGGTGAATTTTTTTTCTCTCTGGTTTCTCTGGAGGGGAATGTCACAAGTAATCTGATGTTTTTCAGTGAACATATTTTCCTTTAAGGCATGTTTAAAACTTAGTATGTGATTTATTCCCCCATACAACAGGGCCCTCCCAATCCTAAACTCACATTCCCCATGGTGGAATGGAGTTTATGAATAACTACCGGCCTGGGGTGAGGATTCATACATTTCTTGGGGATACTAAATTCTTCTGGAAATTCTAGTTAACTCCTCCGTCCCTTCAGCTACATTTTAACCAAGGAATCCTCTCCAACAATTTGAAAACATGGGAAAAGTCCAGAATATTTCAGAAATTCCATCAACGTGAACTATCCATTGATACAGTAACAGGGATAGTCTAGGGCATGCTTTAAAATCTACTTGAGGGTAACCAGTGTAATTAGATGTAACGTGTTGTAGTTAATGCTGAAGGTTGGAGCGAAGCTCACAACAAATTAACATTTAAGAGAAACAAAAATGTAAGATGTGCCTTTGATTTTGGTCTATTGACAAGTTAAAATGGAATTAGACCACAATAGACTGAGTAGACCTGCCCCATAAGTTGGAAATAGAAAATGAGAACATACTGTATATTAATGTTCACACACGCACGCACGCACACACACACACACACACACATATTGAAGACATATAAGCAAGCTAGGTCCCTACCAGGGGAGATTATTTACTTCTTCTCCCTCTAATTGAATACTGCAGTGGAGCAGGAGAGTTCTCATTAGCGATGTGTTTGTCATGGACCAAAGTGCTGAAAAGTATTTTTTATTTTTTTCCCCACGTGAAGTTAATGCAATCAAGCAGCGACGGTGCAAAAATTAAACGGGACCAATGGAGCGTCTCGATATCGCAATGTGCAAAGAGACATTCGATCTACGAGCCTCAAAGTAAGACGGGCTGGAGATGAAAAATAAGTCCTCGCCAGTGCGAAACAGGTGTGAGTTAGACAGCTGTGCGTTCGCTGGCCGTCTCTCCGAGGCCCATCGATGACAGCCGAGCGCCAGGTGAGCAGATCCAGGTGCCCGTCTCTATTAAAGCCTCGCACAGTGTACAGAGGATAGCTCCCCGAAATGGGCCTCAGCAGACCTGCTTGTTCTGGGAGGCCATTTTGCGAAGCCTTTGCTCTTCTTTTCTGAGCATTGATTAGGCCCATCAGCCGGCTGTGGGAACACAGGGACTCTGACGAGGCAGACAGAAGCGATTATCCGATCAAGGGGGGGGGAGCAGCGCTTCCTCCAAATCTCTCCCCGATCCGCCCGTTTTCTTAAATATGTCTAGAGACTGCTGAAGGGAACAAAGGCAATGCGGTGGGAAGGAGCTCGGGGACACAGGATTGGATTTTTTGGGCTTGTGCAGATTAGTGCTTCTTCTGATCGCAGAAAGGTTTGAAAATTCACAGACTATAGCAAACAACCCGAGCTGTGCAGGAGAAAAAGCGTTAGCGTTCACCCTTGTTCAATGCAGAACTATAGCAGCCTATGGTTTTATGCAGGTGGGAACGTAATTAAAACATTATCTTATCTTCACCTGCATATGAACATGTTTGGGATTGATCGTCTAAAGTGCTTTAAGTGTTAATGTAAACATCTTTGTAGAACTGTTATTTAAAGCTGAGGTTTCTTGTCAAACAAGGGTTACAAAAAAAAAAAAAACACAGCATTTAACATGCAAGACATATGTACAACTTTTGGTAATAGAACATTGCCTTTAAAGTGCACTTACGTATAATGGACTTATACTGAAAAGCAAAAAAAAAGTTTAATAGCGTTGTATGATGAAGCTGTGAGGCAGGAAAGTACATGAGTCAGCCTGAAAGACCAAAGCAGGCCGATGCAGCTTCCTCAGTCACGTCCTGTCTTGCACCTAGACGCCTCGCATGAAGTCTCTAAATTACCTAAATGACTAGCTTGTGTAATCTTACAAATGCAGTTGTGCCACATTCAGCAGTAGGAAAGGATTTAGGCTGAATAGTGGCGCAGCGGTCAGCCCTGTAGAAGGAGGTTTTGGGTTCGAGTCGTGGCCGGCCCGGATCCTCGCTGTGCGGAGTATGCACATTATTATGTGTGTGTGTGGTGGGTTTTCCTTTCCTCAGGGTACTCTCCCCCTCCCCCAGTCCACAGACATTATCGATACGGATGAACATTTGCGCGTTTGTAATTGATTTTTTGTCTCAATCCCTCCTGGTTAAATACAACATGTCTAGTCATATGAGATTCATTATTCTTAATATTTTTTAATTGAAATTTGATTTATTCTATATCAGACAAGAAATATATAGTAATGTTTTCTTTACCTTGACATGTTTCGACGGAGAAACTTCCGTCTTCCTCAGAAGTGTCACCTGATGGTAGTGTGACGTGTCATTATCAGCTGATGTTACTGACCAGACAGCAGGAGGCGTGACCGCTCTGTCAAAACTGACAGTGCGGTCACGCCTCAGTAACATCAGCTGATAATGACACGTCACACTACCATCAGGTGACACTTCTGAGGAAGACGGAAGTTTCTCCGTCGAAACATGTCAAGGTAAAGAAAACATTACTATATATTTCTTGTCTGATATAGAAGAAATCAAATTTCAATTAACCCTCCTGGTTAAATACATGTCTATTATAACTAAATAAACATATTTTTATTTGAAATAAAGAGCAATTGGTTAAGTGACAAGAGCATGGGTGGTGAGGGTCTGGTGCATTCTTTAGCAGGGAGTAAAGAAGGCCCTCACTCTACCGAGACGATCAACTAGAGTTAAGATATGCAGGTTGTAAGGGCCCTTAAGGCAGGTGGCTGACTTCTTAGGGCTGACAAGACTGCTTAGTAGTTTATCTGACAGACACTGCAGTAGAGTGAGAGAACTTTTTTTTTTTTTTTTTAAACTTAATTTTCCTAACAGACAGCCTTCCCTTCAAATTGGACGTCTGCACTCTGATTAAGTGGTTAAATTGCATGCTACCACTGGGCATGACTAAGAATGCAGAGTCAAATGGATGTTCTATGAAGTAGTGCTGAGTATATCAGACACGCATGAATCCCTAAATTAAACTTAATTTACTGTTGAGGGATTTACTTGTTTGTGTGTGTATGTGTGTGCATGAGAGAGAGTGAGTGAGTGTGCGAGCGTGTGTGTGTGTGCGTGTTTGCGTGCGTGTGTGTGGATAAGTGTATTGTTGTTGCTGAGTTGTGTATGCAACACATAATAGAGTAAAATAGTAAGCCTGAGTGTATTGTAATTACTCAACGCCCTTCATGTCTTCAGCACAGAAGCCACATTTAACACGCACAGATTAAATTACTTTGGGCTGTATTAGGCTCACAGATGGAATGAAAAGCATTACTCTCATTAAAGACGGGTACTTTGGCCTACTTGAAAGTATGGCGGTAGAACATTGCTGTATAAGCTGATTTGGAGTTACTTGAAGTGTATTCTCCTGCTTTAGACTACAAACACAGAATGTGCCAATACCAGCCATTGGGAAGAACAAAGGTTGTAAACCTCTGTAAATATATGCATTTATCTGAAGTAATATTCTGTAACTTCTCTAAATATATTAAATATTTTTCACAGAACATAAACACTATCGAGACCAATCGTAAACATACGCTAAAACAGAAATGCTATAAAACCCAGAAAGTGAACTCTTGCTCTAATGTCTTTTTTTTTTTTTTAAGCCAATAGAGATAATCACTATTCTTGAAAATGTGCAAACCAATTCAATGACATAAACCCTCCCGGATGGACTAATAAAAAGACTAGTGTCCATTTAGAAAACTGAAAGAAACGTGTGAGGATCAAACCACTCTTAGCTACTTCAACGCTTCATATTAAAAAACTCCACCACTCATAAGCACTCACTAATATGCATAGACCTTCATTAAAACAATCTCCTTCTTGATGAATTCATGCAGCAAAAGGTGAAAAGCAAAAACAATATAAAAAAATACCTAGACGATGAGATGCGTTACCAAAAATGGCTTTCTTTGTCATAAGTTGTTTTTAAATTTGTTAGCACATCCTTATAAGATGAAAAGAAGAAAGAAAGGTCATTCTGACTAAATTTTGCCAAAGCCATATTTTGCATGGATTTTTGGACTCTGGAACCAATAAGAGTTGCTGCCAAGTCCGGACAGAAGAAAATAAAAGCCATGACTGTATCCAATGTGGTCATGACGTTTGCAAAGAGGTAGGCAATGATGACTTAAATAGATAACCAAAAAAAAGCCTTTTATGGTTTGGTAGAAGCAGATAGCTGTGCATGTTGAGTAACTAATAAATCATGAGAAGAGGAGAACACTCAGGCTCTTTTCTGCAAGTCCGTGCGACACAGAGGCACAGCCATTATTATTATTAGTATGTGTTACAACTCTCTTAACACAGATAACTTCAAAGCCAGATTGTTTGTCACCAAAACCGCCTATTTTCCAGAAAAAAAATGCAGTCTTTTTTATCTGCATAAGCAGCAAAGTTTTTCCCTGAGGTGAGGTGCAAAAAATATAGACTTGTTCCACGTATCATGTACTTATTAATCTCTCACAGCAGTGCTTCAAGCAGATTACAAGTACTACTTAATCGGAGAAATTAAAAACCATTATAGGAATATGCAGAGACCGTGCTGTTTTCACAGGGAGTTGGGAGAATGGATCATGGGTCTTCTGGAAACGTTGACGGTTGGGAAATCTGACTTTGTGACAATTATCCCATCTGTTTTTTGTTTTTTTTCTGTTAAATATTAATATGTAAACCAAGAATGGTGTGCCTGTCTCATCATCAGAAGCCATGGAAACAGTAGTAATGCGATAGTTTTCATGTTCGGGGCATGCTGTGACACACACTGCCGGTCTCAACGAACAGACAGACCTCACAGAAACGCTCCCAGAAATAACCTTTTGTGCCCTACAAATGAGTAGAGCTCGGGCAAACCCCGCCCCCTCAAATCGTCTCATAGGTCTCTGTAAAAGAGGCCATTCTAAAGCCTTGATAATAGTCTCTATTGTGGTCTATAAACGTGACGCTGATACTGAGTGCGTGGAGATTTCTGGGACACCTTGAACACAATACGGAAGGGAGGATAACAGCCAGTCGTTTGCGTCTCTAATTATCACTTTTATGACAGACAAGCACAGCCACAGAATTCCACAAACATACAGCTTTTGTTTGCTTGTGAGTGTGTGTGTGCGTGCGCATGTGTCAGGACAGGAAATCATGCACACTTACGAAGAGGACCAACAAAGAAAGAATGCTGAAAAGAAAGCTCAGCACAGATTTGCTGTGCGCTATTCTCTTGGCAATGTTCTCATATTTGCGAGGCATCCATTCGATGCGATACAATAAAACCACGTAGCCAAACGTGGCGCAGAGAAGTGATCATGGCGCGTGCTTCGGACTGCTGAAAAGGGTGTTCTAAAAGCAGGAGGAACGCAGGTTTCTGATTGGATTCTGCAGGAACCACTCCGCAACCTTGCACCAAGGTTGCCCCAGTTTAAGACAGGCAGAAATACTACAAATTCCAACCCATGTGAAAAAACAAAAAAACATCAATCCTCCCAACAATGAATGTCCTGTGTTGAGAATTCTCTCTATAACCATAGCAATATCAGCCATTTATTGCTTCTCAAGTGCTACATTTATGTTTACCATCTACGTGTAAAATGCAGTTGAATCACCTGACACACATATATTTTTTATGTCTTCTTGCTATTTCTATACTTTCAAAAATTATTTCACAAAGATTTCAAGACTGCTTTTTTTATTTTCTACTGAATAGAACTAAAAAAATTACGATTGCTCTTTTTTTGCCTTCTAGTTGGGCTATCACATTTAGTAGCGCAAAACGAAACTAAACAGAAAATATTTTATTTATTTAATGAACAGCCTGTTTGTGTCTGTAATTGACCATCACTGAGAAGAATATTACAAGACTTGAACCACTTGTTTTATTGTTTGTTTGTTGTTTTGTTTCCCTTGGTTTCTCGATTTATTTTCTCTTGGGAAAGAATCACCCATATGAAAAGAGTAGAGTGGTAGTATCGACATGAAATGAGAACTCCAAACAAATTAGATTTTTCTGTCTCCAGTACCCTACCCATAAGGTATAGTGTTGACGAACTACAGTGTGGAAATGGTTTTGACTCTTCTTTCCAAAGAATTTCACAGTACGGCGAAGACAGGATATGTGTGCCGTTATTATAACATGCCTGCAATCTGATATAATATATCACACACACACACACACACACACACACACACACACACACACACACACACACACACACACACACACACTGGGAGAGAAGCACACACTCCCTTAGCTAAAATTTTAAAGAAGTAGCGATTTGAACAATGGGAAGACCGTAGCATTTCAGACTTGGTGTTCTTCTGAGTTTTTTTTATTTCATTTTTTTACGGAGGGCCGTGGTTGACCTAAGGGAGTGTGAGTGCGAGTATGTGTGCGCGTGTGCCTGTGTATGTGTGTTGGGGAGGGGGTGCGCAGGCAGGCTGTTATTCATTTTAAGGAGGGCGCTGAGTAAAAATGTTCCATACACTACTGAGACCATCACATCCCATTGGTCTGAGTTTAACACTTTCACTTAGTTTTCATTTCTTTTTTGGAAATGTCAGAGGGTCAGGGGAGTATTACTGCACCGTGTCGGCAGGTTTGAGATCCCAAATCCACTGGCTCCCCAGCAAGGACAGGCAAATCCTGGCTTTCCCGTCGGCACGCCGACGCATGCCGCGGCATCAGAAGATGGAGGGCTGTGCATTTTTTGGCACTTTTCCTCACACGGGCACTACCAGGCCTCCTGGCGCGATCTCTACATATCTCCCCCCCCCCTATTACATAGCTATCACACAAAACCAGAGGTAGGGCAGCTGCACGTCCTCTTGTAAATGTTGTGACATGCCTCAATCTCTGTTTAAACTACACTTGATATAAATGTTTTTGAGAAAAAAAGAGAAAAAAGTTAAGCCCGGCCTGCCATAGAATTTACGGGGGGGGGGACACTTAAATAAGCACCTCTCAGCACCCCGTCGCAAACACACGCCCTGAGTACTTCTCGCAACCACGTCTGCAGAATTTCAAAGCACTCTCCCACGAAATCTGGCCAAGTCCTGACAGAGAACAGAGGTGTGAAGACACAGCCCTAGAAAAAAAAAAAAATGCTGCCACGGAATAAACAGAATCTGGGAATTCCTGATCTACCAATTGGAAAACAGCCCCTGTGATGCCACAAAGGATTCTCAATCACTGACTGGTTGATTAACTTGCAGTATGACTTCATGGGAAGACACAAAAACATGTTTGTGAGCCATACCCCATACTTTACGCTTTCTTGTGTGCGCGCACACACACAAGTGTGTGTGTGTGTGTGTGTGTGTGTGTGTGTGCGTGTATCTGTGCATGTGTGTCTGTGTGCGTTTGCTCTTGCTTGTGTGTGTGGGTTAAAAAGGGGACAAAAAGGCATGTTCGACTTGCCCCTTTGAATATTGTAATGTAACAGCAATGCAAAAACATGGTTGGAAAAACAACAGTGGGATCTGATTTGCTCAAAGTAAGAAAAAAATTAAAGAATGTTTCAGCTCAAAAATATGAATAAATATATGAAAATGGCTCTGGGGCTTGGCTGTTTGAGAAGCAAGCTGGGACGAGCAGCCGGACACTGTTAGGAGCTGAGGCGGCTGGGAGCCAGGTGCTCTGTGTAAACAGTACATTTTGGACACCCCTGCACTGTTTTTATTACTGCTAGATATGAATTGCGGTGTTTACACTTTGATCCGCGGCGGTCTCCGGCTATCAGAAAGAAGACATAACAATGAGCGTAATTAATGGAAATCTATACGTGATACCTTGCCCGCTAAGGACGATCATAAAACAAAGTGCGTACGGCAGGCTCAAATGTGCATTAGGGAAATGCGTAGTGTGCATTAGCATTAGCATGCTGGAGCCCAGAGCAGCCTGAGACACGTCTGGTTCATTTGGTAATTAATTTAGTCATGTATTGTTTTGAGGGATTTCCAAAAGAAAATGTGCTGATGTGGCTCTCCCTTTATCCTGTTGGGTGTGGAGACCGACAGACAAACCAAAAAGCCAGGGAGAGATGAAGTCAGCGAGGTGACTACCATTGGTGTAAGAAGAACAAACACATGCATTGTATAATTATTAAGTATGATTCGACTGTTAAACACTAATTAGATTGGAATAATTACCAGGACTGCACATGTTCAGACACTTTTAAGAACATAATTCTACATTATCTTCATTATCTAATTTTACCCTAAAGGTCTATAATCTGTGTCAAAGGAATGTCCCCCTGTACTGTATGTACAGTACACAGACACACACGCACACTCTTCTCTCTCTATCTCACCCCCTCCCCAATCTCTTTCCCTCGCATACGCTCTCTCTCTCTCTTTCTCTCTCTCTCTCTCTCTCTCTCTCTCTCTCTCTCTCTCTCTCTCTCTCTCTCTCTCTCTCTCTCTCTCTGTCTCTCTTAGTTTAATTAGCTGAATACCTTTCCTTATTTAGGTTGGTTTGGGGATAGTATTTAGAATTTTGGAAACAAAGATTCACATTTAGTGAGGAAATGAAAGTGGGGGTGCCAGGTCAGCCGTTCTCTGGCCAGGCAGTGCTCACTGAGTCTGTACTTCGTCAGTGCTTTTGTGAGTCTCGCTCGCTCTCTCTCTCTCTCTCTCTCTCTCTCTCTCTCTCTCTCTCTCTCTCTACAAACACATATTTATTATATCAAAGCTGGACATTAATAGGTGGTTCTCTGTAGGGGTTGTCAGGCTCTGAGAGAACGTCGTCATCAGCACACAGGATTTCACCGCAGGATTTTGCCACTCGAAATCCTAAAGTAATTAAAAAGCACAGAAACCGTTCAAACTGTTCTAAGACAACGACCCGAGGAATTCCGAATTTAGGCCCACACCAGGTCTTAGGGGAGATATCTTGCTCGGGATAAAATGGCATGCTTGACCCTCATCTTGAGATTTCTCACCTTCTACTAATTGATTTGCACAGCTGCTGGGTATTAAAAACTCTGCCCGTGCGCACGTGCGTGCCTGCCTGCGTGTGTGTGTGTGTGTGTGTGTGTGTGTGTGTCTGTGCGTGTGTGCGTGCATGCGATCTTCGCACCCGTGCCTGTGACTATGTGTCTGTGAGTGTCACGCGGGTGCATGTAAACATGGCTCGTGTGAAAAGCTGCTGATTTGTTCCGTCAGTGTGCTTAAAAAGCCCATGTTCTGTGAGATCGGAGAAGACAGCCATGCTGGCTCTTTCCTCTTCCATTTCTTCCACAGAAATGGAGAAACCTGCATAATTCAACTCAGAATTGTTGTCCTGAGGTGATAAAAATCACAGAAAAAGATCCTGTAATCCCAGCAGCTCTGTGCCCTCGTAAAAAAAACACATCATCTGTTTCTTTCTTTTCTCTCCTTCTCCTCGGCAATAGAGACCATTATTTCATTACAAACAGCCAAGAAAATATTCAAATATGTTTGTCATTTAATATAGAGAAATTACAGTATGCTCACAAAACATCCACACTTCATTTATTTCTATCTAAAGATTATGCGGTGAAATTACTCGTAACTATGTGCCTATTTTTAAACATGTTTAAAAGTACAAGTCAGAATGCAGAATGCTTTTATAAAAGTACATTTCTATTCACCTTCAAGAAAGGTCATTATTTTTTAAAAAATTGGTGTGCAAAGAAAAAGAGAGAAAGCAAGAAAGAAAGAAAGAAAAAAAGAAAAGAAAAGGAAAAGAAAAGGTCTGGGTGGGTCTTTTTTAATATATCTTTGTTCACTGGGGAAGGTAAGATGAGCCCAGTTGGCCTTTGGGAGGGTCAGATTGGTGCGTTTTTAGCCCTTTGCTTTATGGGCCAGCCGCTCCGGCGCGGGCTACATGTGCAGGCCTGCCTCGCTCCAAGCGCTGCTGCCGTTACCTATGCCCCCGGGGCGGGGCTCCAGCTTTCCTTCGGGAGGGAATGTGCGGAGAGCATCCCAGGAATGTCTTGTTTTCCTTCCTCACCGGCAACATGATACTTTAGAGAGCTTAAAACCACAAAGCACCTACACCGGTCTATCAGTCCCCTCTGTCTCAGAGCTGAAAAACAAACAGTAGCGATAGATGGCTTTACACGCACAGACTCACGTCCGTGCAGTGCTCGTGTGCTTCTGGGTGCGGGATGGACAAATAAACAAATGGGCACACCAGCGGCGGAGACAGTGTGGGTAATGTTACGGTCTCACTCCCGCCATCTAAAACAGCCAGTGTTTACCTACGGGCTTTAGCCTGCTAATGGTGATTAAAATGGAAGGCTTTAATGTTGTTAGAGTCAAAAGGTGAGGCTTACTCACACTCTCCTCTTACATTTAGGCTGCATGTGCAGGTGGAGGAAGTGGCACGCGTTGGTTGAGAGCGTTTTTTCAGCGGAAAGGCCTTCCAGCAGCTGATTCTCGTTCTGTTTCCCGCCGCATTCGTATAAATCTGTCAGAGGCAGAGGGGCATGTGCTTCTCTCATGGGACACACCTCTCCCCATGCTCCTGAGGTCATGGGGTCACGGGTTTGCATATGCCTTGCGGTGCGACCAGAACGGTTGGGACGGTGAGTCAACACCCCCGCCGGCATCCCAAGACTCACGCCCAAAACTGTTCATTCACACGCACACCTGAGCCTATAGCAAGGCCTACTCCCACCTGCACCGCCCACAGAGAATCGCTATGGAATCCAGGCTGTCATTAGAAATGGCAGAAACATGCTTCAGAACCCCTTTAATGGGCACAGTTACCGCAAGCTGTCAATCTTTGACTTGAGTGAATTACACAGTAAAATTGATGAATTCATGAGCTTATATGAGTCCAAGAGAGACCAAATCTATCTGTAAAAAAATTTAATTTATTCTAACAGTTTAACAGAGAGCATTTAAATGTGTCATGTACACAAAAAACAAATATATATATATATATATATATATATATATACCTGAGAATCACACTATAGAATAAGACCATAGAATAAGTCTCCAGTAACACATGATAGCTCCACTTTTTTATTTGCCATGTTTGTTTATTTATTTATGCATTTACTTATTTATTGTGAACATAAAACCTGCTGACCTGAATGCCGGTTTTGCAAAGAGCGGCATCAGCATCTCTGACGCATTTCATCGCAGTCCAGCGCACCCCCCACCCCCACCCCACCCCGTCTGTCTGTGATAAATCTGGGGATGGGGTTTATGTTATTTAAAGTTATTTTTGTCTCACGTCCCCGTGTAAGGGACTGTGGAAGTGCTGATAAAACGGAGAAGAGAGAAGAGCGAGGGGCGGCTGGGGGCGGCGGTTGAGCCGCAGGACCGGCTCCAGCCCTTCGGACACACTTTGATCCCGCCCGCATGTTCGCCCCCGAGTCACTGCCCTGCGGTGATCAGCCATCAGCTCCGTCTCCAGCGTCTATTACTTCTGTGAGAGCTCTAAGCTCTGTGACTGCCTAACAACCCAAACACACACATGCACAAGTATATACACACACGCACGCACACACACATACACACACACACATGCACACACCTGAGCACACACACATACACACACACTCCTGAGCTCGCACACGTACACACACGCACACCTGAACATGCACAAGTATATACACACATGCATGCACACAACTGAGCACACACACTCCTCAGCTTGCACACATACACACACACACACCCACACCACTGAGCACACACACACACACACACACACTCCTGAGCTCACACACGTACACACACACACCTGAACATGCACAAGTATATACACACACACACACGCACACACCTGAGCACACACACATACACACACACTCCTGAGCTCGCACACATACACACACGCACATCTGAACATATATACACACATGCATGCACACACCTGAGCACACACACACTCCTGAGCTTGCACACATACACATTCACACACACACACACCTGAGCATGCACAAGTATATATGCACACACACATGCGTGAATGCAAACGTATACACACACACACACACACTTGTATGCACGCTATACACACACACACACTCATATGCACACTCACACACACACACACATAGGCACACACACATGCACGCACACACCCACACTACTTTAGTACTCATTTTGATTAAGCATATGGAAATAGTTGTATTTAATAGTTGCGTCAACAGATTTCTTCAAAAGAGCAGAGCTCAGGGGAAATCAGTCTGCTGTAAAGTGTTTATGAGAAAGAATGCTGAGACAACACAGACTTCCATAAAACCCAGAACACACTTTCTCCTGTGCAGTGTACACTCAGAACACACACATGCTCACAGACAATGTCACACACACACACACACACACACACACACACACACACACACACACACACACACACAGGCAACTTTAAGTTTCTATGTAATCTATTTCAGTTAAGATGCAACAGAAAACTGAAAACAGTGTTCTGTGAACATTGGTAATGCCATTATTAGTATTATTATTATTATTATTATTATTATTATTATTATTATTATTGTTATTATTAGTATTATTCATAATATTTATTCTCAGTATAGAAAAAAAGTGTAAAACGACTAATGTCATGTCTAATGGCGATGTCATGTGGTAATCAGATGTGAGATTTGATATACAAGGTTAATATTTCTGGAACTTCCCATGCAAGGTTATCCCTGGCAATATTTTCATTGCCGTTGATCACCTAAGGTGTTCAGTGTTACATATATATCTCTGCAAGCATGTTGTTTTGACATTAGAAATAATGGGAAAAAAAGGTTAACCACATGTAGCAGAGGAGAGCAGGGGAAACTTCCGGAATGGAAGGGATGAGTTATAGCTGCCCTTGTACAGCCACTGATGATCTTTCACCGGCTAATTTAACCTCATGAATCAACCCGGCTCAAAAGGGGAGGACGCAAATTACCAACCCCTCCTCTACAAAAAAGCGCCAACATGAGGCACCATGCGGAGAAGAAACAAGCAGACAACTCGGAGAGAGAGATAGAGAGAGAGGGGAGCGAGATGGAGAGAGAGAAGGAGAGTGTGAGAGAGAGAGAGGGAGAGAGATAGAGAGGGGGAGAGAGATAGATGGTGAGAGGCAGGGAGAGTGTCTGAGAGAGAAAGAGAGGGATAGAGAGAAGGGGGCGGGGGTGGGGGGGGGTGGGGGGGGTGGAGTGGGTGTCAGAGCACGGTAAACTTAATCACTGATCTTGCCGCAAAACACCGTTACCGGCCGCCACAGGTAGCAGCCGCCCAGCGGAGGGAACACAATGTTCACACTGCCGGGGAGCGGAAAAATGTCAGGGTAACTGCACTGTCACAGCAACGTCACTAGGAATACACTTTTTTTTTGTTCATAGTGTGGGTGGAGAGCAGGCCAACATTATCATCTTGCTCTGTAGCAAAGGCAATGCTAGAATTAACCATACTGCATTAAACCACCATGCAGCCACAGAGAAGAGTCTGGGAGAATTAAAAGACCACATTACCATAGAAACACGAAGGAGCATGCTGGTCATGTAAAAATGTAACCCTCCCCGTTTAAGCAGGAGACAACAGGAATGGGGGCAGCTAAGGATCCCCATTCAAAGCCGGCCACGTCGGTGCAGATAACGGAGCAGTTTAAAAATAAATTAACAAGGCTGCCAATCGTAATGTCATGTCCTCAATTCACATGAAGCAGAGAAGGCTGAACACCTATTCATGAGGATTTTAAGAAAAAGAGAGCAGTCACAGAGCCATAAATCCTTGAACACATGCAAGGGGTGGGGGGAGAAAGTGAATGAGAGGAATCAAACAGTGCAACTTTAATACAACTGTAGCATGTCTCTGCTAACTCCCCATAGCCAGAGCTTCTGTTACGTAAGCCTTTTTTCGAGCGTGTGGTTTGCTGTGAAACTTTTCTAATCCGCCAAAACCTTTACCAACTCCTCTCCTCCCCTCCCAGAAACATAATTAATCATTATTTCCAGCATAATCAAACATGAAGGGCGATCGTAGTTTGCTGCTGCCCTAGCAACATATGGGGGTTTGCTTAAAAGTTAGATACATTATATTTTGTCTCATTTTGCCCAATTAGCCACAGCTGTACTGACATGGATGTTATAATGCAAAATTTAGCCGCTAGCTAGTCTTATGTTACATACTAAGTGGTACTGACTGCGTACTGCTATTTCCCCCAGGCTATGAGGCAAGCTTATTCCCGAAAGCAATCTCGCTATCAACCCGGGCTCTGTAATTTGCAATTGGCCAGTGTGTCCGAGTGCCGGCCTGACCCCGCCCAGAGTAAATGGAGTGAAGCAAATACCGGCCTTCGTACTTATTTTCTTCTTTGAAACCGCCAACTAAGCGAGAGCGATCCGTCTGACCTGCGCCGTTATTGCCCGGCCTGAGGTGTGGATGAGTCCGGTCACATCAGCGGGCCAAGACTGCCTCCATAACTCAGGCCCTTTGATGTGGGGAGCCGAATAATCATCCACGAGCGCGGATGATTGGTGCGAAAGGGAGGGGGTGGGTGCACGGCGTAACTTACCGCCACAGAGGCCGCAACTTGACTCCTTGAACCGTGTCATACCACGGATTCTGCAGGGCCCACTAGATACTCCGCCCAGTGTTCTTAATATCGAAAGCTCCATTTCGACGCCATTGAAGCCGAAAACATTCCAATTTGACGCATCGTCCGACAGCTCATTTCTGGAGTGCGACTGACCAAGGACAGGCTTGTGGACATTCAATGGAAGGTCTGCTGCAGTGATATAGCGCTGCAAACTTCAGTTACTATCCGGAGGACAAAAAGAACATAGGAACAGAGCATCCGGTTTGTCTGAAGTATTTGCGGTTGGATGCTGGGCTGAATTTTGGCCAAGGTTGTGACTTAATTATGGCCATTATGGTTCAAACCTGAAGACACGGCGACTGTTGGGGCCACAACTGTGGTCCCGGGTCAGTCAAAGCGCCTGTCCACAAGGCTCCATTGCTGTCAAACCCTGTGCAAGCTTTAATTTTGCGACCAGGCCGTCTTTAGCAGAAGCGTTTTTGGCGGGTAAGGTCTACTTTGATACATGCAATAAGACCAGAGTGTACACATACAACAGGACTAACCATGGAAGGGTTGACAATGTGGACAACCAGTCCATATACCATAGGGGGTGGGTTTTGCACTTTGTCTTTTTGGAGTAAGTCCCTGGTTTTGGAGAAATCCTATGAGCCGGATCAGCTGGCCCAGAGAAACCATGGTGGGATTTAAAGAGAGCTCTGTCTATTGAAACAGACTCACTACATCACACACAACATTCCACTTGATGTGCATGTAAGATAATACATGAAGTTTATAATGCTCTATGACTTCTCTCGCAAACTAAAGAGTGAAAGAAGTTACTGCTGAAAAGTACATCCTCAAAGCTTGTATATCTTCAGCTGCCATTTCTATAATGTTTGTGCTGTTTTGCCAACCGCATCTGTCTCGCAGTGATGCAATATCCGTGCGTTTTCTCATCATGAACGGCTTAATCTCTCTACATTACAAGAAATGGCAGGCAAGCGAATGCACATTGTGTGGGATTTTTTAAAAACCATCATAAAACCATGCATAATGTATGCATTTACCAGCATGAAGTAAAAACATACACATAGTTCTTAAAGCATAACATCACAAATGAGAATTGTAGATTAAAATAGTGGCGGAAAATCTAATCAGGCATCAGTTACGTATTACTCCATTAATAAAGAGAATTGGCTGTTGTGTGGTCCGTTTGTTTCCGACTGTTGTTAATTTGATCAAATTTGCCAAGGCCATGATTTACCAACTGAAATGTGTATTGTGGAGTGTGGCCGTGCATATCTGTACACAGTGATCACGTATCACTGTAAACAGCATTTAATTTGAGTGTAATTTAATTGGTGGCCTAATTCAACTGATGTAATGGAATTGATGAACTAAGACCGGTTTGTACCCAGAATCCTGTGTTCTGTAAAATACTGCATGCCTGGTGATAAAAAAAACTACCACATTCATTACAAAAAATATGAAAATTAACATTAAAAAACTTTCCTTCGTGAGAATATTTCTGCTGAAATAAAATAATGAAAAGTTGCGCAACAAGCAATGCCTTTAAATTACTGCATGTTTTTTTTCTTTAATATGATAGAATGCATAACTACCGAGAAAGGGATAAACTAAAAGAGGAGAGAAAAAAAGAAATTAGCATTCCTGAAAATGCCTACAGGACTCCATAATTCACCTTTTTTTATAACATCTAACCGTGTATCCCATAAACTATGGCGTGCATGACCTTCATTTTTCATAAGCCACAGAGTACTGCTCCGTTTGACAAGATTTATTGTCAGACACTAATAGCCTCGGCTCTCACAGGTGAGGCCGTATCAAGATGGAGTTCCTCTTGTTTTCATAAATCTAATGAATATTCTGCAGTTGAGGAGTTTTTCTCCCCAGTCTCCCTTTTCTTTCCCCTCTGTATTATAGACGTCACACTCCCACACGCACACACACACACGCACACACACACATACTGCACACACATGCATAAACAAACATACGCACAGGCACACATTTGCGCATAAACACAGACACACGCATACACATATACGCAGGTCATGTGTCATGTGAAAGATCCGACAAAGCAGTCTCCCCCGTTGCTCTTTCGCCAATAGAGCACTTCCCAAGTTTTGATGGACAGGTGCGAACTGCCCCACGTCCTGTTTGTCACATACAAACATAACCCCATTTAAGGGCAAATTGTAATGAAACACGGGTAAACATCTATCAGGCTAACATCTATCGGCGTGCGCTTTGTACTTGCATATAGGCTAAGTAAAGGTTCAGCCATGTTCCCGGCAGAGAGAAATGTTAATGCATCCTCTGCAGGCGGAGGAGAATAAGTATTCTTCAAATGGCACCTTTTTAGAAGCGCGCGGCAGAGCGCTTTAACTCTGCCGCTGTGTAATTCTCACAAACGCAGCCAAGGGATCAGATATTCAAACCGTAGCAGGCCGGCGGAATAAAAAGCTCACCTAGTACGCAGGAGGCGAGTCGAGAAGCAGCTGGGGTAACCGACGCACTGGGTGGGCCCCGTAACCCTAAAATTATTTTGGACTGGTGCGCATGCTAGTTGTTAAAGCCCTGGAACCTGTGGTTTAACAATATAATGATAAACAAGTCAACTGCTGCTGACAGATCTATCTAAGACTATCATATGCTGTCATGTAATGTGACGTATTGTATACACAACATAATGTGACAGAGGATGCAGAGGAGGTTGGACTGAATTGTGCTTATAGAAAATCGATTGTTTGGATGTTAAACCTTCTTGCCTAGTAGAATGTTCTTCTTTTTTTTAATTGTTAACGGCCAACTCAGGTCTTATAGTTCCCAGGGAAAGACAGGCTGAAGCAACAGCCTTAAAAGTACAGGACATTTAGCTTTTTATATCCCATTTGCAGGAAGGCCTTGTGTAACAGCACCTGTTTTAACCTGCTCGGGGCCTTCTGGTACATTTTGCTAGTCACGGAGAAGGTGGCGTGCTGAGCCAGGCCCCGTAAGTGGTAGCCTTACGCGCTCCGCACGGCGACAGCCCGGCACTGCGTCGCTGCAATCAAAAGGTTGTGCTTCAAAAATAAAAAAGACAGCTCCTCATTGGCACGGTCTAAGAGGGGAAGGCAAATCCCATTTCCTCCCAAACTTAACACGGACAACAGTGTGCACTTTCCAGCACATATCTGCAAACCTGACAGCTTACTATGTCCCCGTCTGCCCCAACAAAGGAGCTAAGTGATGCAAGATGTTTCTGAAATGAATGTCAAATGGTGAAAAAAATAAAAGAATAATGTGAATAAAATCTAAGTGAAAAATGAAGACACTGTGCTTTGAGCCGGGGGGATGTGTGTTTGGCGTGGCGAAGGATCGCACGCTTTCCACAGGATGACACCTCGGGAATTGATCCTGCAGAAACAGACCTCGCTTCTCCAATAAAATTAAATGTTCAGAGTGGAATGTCACGGGCTGTGTGTATTCAGCGCAAACGCTCAGTGTTATTACCTCTTACAACCAACTCAGTGCTGAGCAATCGGGGAGTATTAAAATAATTCCTGGTACTGACTTTTTATAAACATACCGTGACATATGTAATGAATGTGCTTTCCGCTCAATCAGAAGCACCTCCGTTTTTCTACTGATTGTTGACATACGATAACAGAGGGAGCATGACAGGGAGAGGGAGAGAGAGAGATAGAGAGAGAGCAAAAGGTAGACTGAGTGAAGGCTGTTGTGTGTTTGTAGTCTCTACCTATATACATATTATTACATATTACATATATTTCTCTCAAAAAAACCTTCTTGTTAGACTTATAAACAGCAAAATTGATTCTAGATTTCAGATAAAATATGTCATTTGAATACACAGTTATTTAGACATGATATATACACATATGTTAATCCCATAGCACACACACACACACACACACACACACACACACAGACAAACACCCACACATGCTGTACACATTATACATACAGGGAAGCACACAGTAACATGCACACACATGGCATTTTTAGTCACGGCTAATAAGAAACGTGCATACGCTGCGGAATATGCCACACACAATTACCCGTTATTTAAAGTTAATCCAATAACTTTAAACTGCGTACCTATTAGACATTGTACTCTAAATGCAGCATGCATGCGCTGCTCCGAGACGATTCTGCACTTCTGTGTTCCTGCTCTCTACCAGAGCCATTCCTTGTGCGCAATGCAACCCTCTCCGCTCGTCTTCACTGGCAGAGAGCTGCAATAATGAAACAAGTCATCAGCCGCAGACTGATGTATTTAAAATTCCAAACCGCATGCAGGATTTTCCCGGCCAATGCAATTTACAGGGTTCTCTCTTGACTAGGGCGTTTACGACTGCGCCAGCGCAGTAAATCACGGCCGCAACAAATTTGATCAAATTAACGACAGTCGCAAGCAAACAGACCACGCAACAGCCAATTCTCCTTACTAATGGAGTAATAAAACCGATGCCTAATATGATTTTGTGCTATTATTTTATCCTATTTATCATAGTTTTGTGTGGAGAATTCTTCTTTTTAATTACAGAAATTATTGGATGGTTTTCAAAAGATTTGTTCGCTGTAGCTGTTTTTTTATTTTATTTAATTATTCTTGTGCTCATTAGACACCAGTTAAATTGTGACGAATAGTCACATTCCTTTACTATAATTACATGTTTGGACATGGAATTCATACCTTGTGAAAGCCACTATGCATTTTAAACCATCTTTCTCCAGGCAGTCTGCAAACAGTAAACACATCCACCCACTTATTAAAAAATTAGATTTTGTAACACTCCCAAATTCCTAAAAAAATACCACCCATAAAGGTGTTTAACGCCAAATGAAACAAGACTTGGCCTTCTGCTGTCTACAGTGAGCATCTATGCAATCGTCTGGTGACCCATGTTCCAATGCAATGGACTGCAAATGTTCACAGCTAATGGTGTCATCTACGGCAGCTGCAAGATTTACATGAACATTCCTATGGGATTTCCCCACTCCGGAATTTCACAAGAATAACGGGAGGATCCCACAGCTTACAGCTGCCGTTAACATAGCGAGGTGGCGGATGGCTAATGTCAGGCGGTTTTTGACTGGACCCACACACATTACGCTGTCCACCACCGCTGCAGGGGCCCCATGCTACCCTTGGAGAGAAACATTTCACTTAATGTTCCCGAAACCTGCGTGACATTGTCCTGAACAACAGGGATTCCAAACAAATCCCATTGGCTATTTCAAATACCAGCCGAATCGCAAATCAGAGAAGGAAACCAATTGTGATCCTTAAGTCATATAACTTATTATAAGTAAACAATAAAAAAATTATGTAAAAGGTAAATGATGTCTAAGCACATCGTAGCACACGCACAAAAGCCTTGTAGTAAAAAAGCCTGATGCACCATAAAACGTCCAGGAAATCTGATTGTCGTGGAAACATTCGCAACTGCATAACAAGAAAGAAAAGTGAAGAGAACAAACACCCTAGCGTGGCTAGCAGTGCTCACATCTGGAAATAAGAAGCCAGCGGGACGCTGTAAATCACGGCTCAGAAAGACAGGCCATTTAAGAATGGCCATTTGGACATGTTATAAAAGAAAATGAATGTACTTACCTTCATAGGGCCTCAAATAAAATAAAAAAAAATAAAATAAAAAACAAAGCCAAGACCCAACTATGCACCTCCCACCACGTCAGCAGGCAATTAATAGAGGCACTAATTAAATGGTTAATTCATTCAAATGGTTAAATAATTTGAATGCATGACTTTGGGGTTTCTGTGTCATTTATGTAATTTCTGCTCTCCTCTATACTGACTCCCTCATCTATACTGACTCTCCCCTTTATACTGCTCTCCTCTATACTGACTCTCTCCACTATACTGACTCCCTCATCTATACTGACCCCCCCATACTGACTCTCTCCACTATACTGACTCCCTCATCTATACTGACCCCCCCATACTGACTCTCCCCTTTATACTGCTCTCCTCTATACTGACTCTCCCCACTATACTGACTCCCTCATATATACTGACTCTCCCCTGTATACTGACTCTCTCCTCTATACTGACTCCCTCATCTATACTGACCCCCCCATACTGACTCTCCTCTTTGTACTGCTCTCCTTTATACTGACTCTCCCCACTATACTGACTCCCTCATCTATACTGACTCTCCCCTTTATACTGCTCTCCTCTATACTGACTATCTCCTCTATACTGACCCCCCCATACTGACTCTCCCCTTTATACTGCCCTCCTCTATACTGACTCTCTCCACTATACTGACTCCCTCATCTATACTGACTCTCCCCTTTATACTGCTCTCCTCTATACTGACTCTCCCCACTATACTGACTCCCTCATCTATACTGACTCTCCCCTTTATACTGCTCTCCTCTATACTGACTCTCGCCTCTATACTGACTCCCTCATCTATACTGACTCTCCCCTTTATACTGCTCTCCTCTATACTGACTCTCCCCTTTATACTGCTCTCCTCTATACTGACTCCCTCATCTATACTGACTATCCCCTTTATACTGCCCTCCTCTATACTGTCTCCCCCCTCTATACTGACTTTGTATAGTCTTTTAATTATTTAAAATAATATGAAATGATGATATATTTTAGCATGCACTGAATACTGTCAAAATATAGTGGCTTAATGACACAACAAAGGTTTACAGCGATACTGATTTTCATTAACCTGCGTTGAAATAATAAATGCATAAAAAACCACAGGCAGTGTCAAACAGCCAGGGAGGCGACAGTATTGTGCTCATAAATAAAAAACAATTACAACATCAGACATAAGATCTGATTACTGTCTGGACACTCACTAGAGACCACAGGACAGGCCTTCACAAGACTGAAGAGAGATCACTTACGATCGTTAGATACATTTGTGTTTGGTTTAAACAAATTTGCAACCAAGCAAATGAGCGCATATTTGTTTTACATAATGGACTCATGATTGAGATAACAAAACAAAAAGCAAGTATAACCCAGCAGACGCGGCCTCTGCATGCTCCGAGCTGGTGCTGGGCTTCGGAGCCACGGCTGCTTCCTGCGCACTTTCACTCAGCGCCTTGTATTAAAACTGAGAAAAAGGTGAGCCAGGGAAACGGCATCGAACCGCAAAAACGCCATCCAGCAAAGACTGCAGCCGCGCACTAGCCTCTGCACCCCAAGGACACGGGTTCCAATATATTTGTTTTGTTAATATTTTTTTTCAAAAAAGCCTTCAGCCAAGCCACCCTTATAGAAATTGGACGTTACTTTTTTTTGAAAATAAAATGATAAATATACTTCACAGCAGTGTTATATAGCAATATACGAAAGTGGACATAATTTGTATATTTGCCCAAGTAAAATCAAATTTAATAAAATGCATTTCTATTGTGCTTTTTACAAAGCATTTGTCACAATCCCCTTGACAATTTACTCCAGTCAAAACCCCCTACAAAGCAAGCCAAAGGTGACAGTGAGAAGGAAAAACTCCTTGTATAGTACATGGGAAGAAGCCTTGGGATGAAGCAGACACAATAGGGGAAGTCCGTTCTCCTCTGGCCGGCTGTGGATGCGGGTTCATAGGGGCCAACACGGTCAGGTCTCACACGTGTATTGTAAAGTGGTGCAATATCTTTATATTATATTTTCTTTCAATACATTTTCAGAATATTCCCGTAAGGGCAGTCAAAACTTAGCCACTGGAGATCGCTTCAGAAGATGTTATTCAGAACAGATTTTTATAAGTATTTATGACATGATTCCTGGATAAGGGTATCTATGGGGCTAATATATTATTTTGTTGAGCTTTTGCCCCGGAAATAAAACACTATTTTATTCTGAGGCAAATTATCACAGCTCGTAATTTACTCGCTTATTCACTTTAATAGGAGCGAGTCATTTCCAACCCCATAAAAAGAGAATGCATCAGATCGATCAGCCGGTGTCGAAGGTTATCTTGAGAATTAATGGCCGGTGAGATTTGGGGAGGTATCGCTGCGCGTCCCTACCTTGCCTCCTTCCTTCCCTGGAAACACGAGACACTGGCAGAAGATAGCGTGGGGAGAAGCTGAAGGGTTTGTTCAGGCCAGCTGCTCTGCGACACAGCAGATTCTATTTCTGCATTTGGTTACCTTAATGACTACTTAAATGTCTAACAGGTGAAGTCCTGGCACAGAAAATGGCACTGGTTGCCTGGATACCTGTCTGCGCAGGCTGCATTAACAGTGGGTAAAGACAGGTGAGGGAGGGAGAAGCAACCTGAGACAAGAGTACACAGGAGACAGAGGGCCTTTCTGCTCCAAACTAACAGGGGATTCTCTCTCTCTCTCTCTCTCTCTCTCTCTCTCTCTCTCTCTCTCTCTCTCACTCACACACTATATATCTCTCTATCTCTCTATCTCTCTCTCCTTCTCTATTTCACTCTCCCTCTGTCTTTCTTGCTTTCTCTCTCCTCTCTCTTTCACCTTCTGCTTGCTCTGCTTCCCTCTGTCCCACTACCACTTTATCTCTCTCTCTCTCTCTCTCTCTCTCTCTCTCTCTCTCTCTCTCTCTCTCTCTCTCTCTCTCTCTCTCTCTCTCACACACATACAAACAGAATTCCAACTTTAATTCTAGTATTCTCGTTCAATAAACTGAAAACAGCACAGGATGATCTCAGGCTGAATGATGTTGTATAAGGACTATTTTAGGCTCTGGGCTCCATAAACACGGCTGGGGGACAATTGGGCATTTCAAATTGGGGGTGTGACATGCGCAGCCCCACGTTGGGTGCCAAATTGTTAGAGAATGAAAATAAAAACTATTTATTGAAAGTATATTTATGTTATTACCCATTTGCTTCGCAGAAGTCATTATCCAGGATGTTGTATAGAGCTTACATTTAACATGATATCCATTTAAACAGACGCATCTTAACTTGACAAGTTTGGGTAAAGTACCTTACTTAGCCTAAGTGTTCATCAGCAGTGCCCCACCCTGGAATTAAACCTGCAACCTCTTGATTGTGCCCTTCCTTGACCTCTACATTACACTGTGCTCTAAGACATGGTCTGCTGTAGACTCACAGAAGTGAAAGCGGTGAGAGTGGCACTGAGCCCTAGCGATGTATTGGACATTATGCACATCCTTAGAATATTAGTTGGGGAAATTATGTGTTAAACACCTCACAGCCTTAGATGTGAAAATATTAACAAATTGGTTATTTTAAAAAAAAAAAAAAGAATACAGAATAAATAAATAGGTAAGTAAATAAAGAAAGAAAAGGTTTCTATTATTATTATTATTATTTGTTTTTTGGTAGGCTGCCAAAAAAAATGCTTTGCATCTTCTAAATTCTAAAGACAGGTGTCTTAAATATGATAATGTGATACTGTTCTTTAAATCAATCAATCAACAGCTTTCTAAATACCAATGGAGGTCTCAATAATACTGAAACCCTAGAGTCATTAACAATAATGATCAGGTACAGGTTTGCTATATTCAATAAGTATGCATGGCTGAATAATGGAACCAGTACATCAACAATAAAAAATACTGCAGCACATGCATAAAAGTAAATAAATAAATTAATAAGTGCAGTGTTCAGACAAACAATCTATGCACAGCACCAGCCAGTAGAGTGCTGTGTTAATTATGTATGAGACATCCGTACAAAACACTAGCAACAGCACTCCCCACACTCAGAGCAGTGGCACACTGAAATACTTTATTGTTCAGCATTAGGCTCTATTCAAGCTGTCCATTACTGAGAACAGGGGAGCAAGAGACCTGGCGGGAGAGAAAAGCAGGGGATAGCCAGAGAGAGAGAGAAAGAGAATGAGAGAAAATGAACAGGGAGAAAAGGATAAAAAGAGAGAAGGAGAAAAAGAAGTGGACAAGGGGACAAAGAGAGAGAGAGAGAGAGAGAAAGGTACTGAAAGACAGGGACCGAGAGATGAAAAAAAAAAAAGAATGAACGGAATGAGACAGAAAGAGAGAAAGAGAGATGGAGGGATGGAAGATAATCTCCAGCATGGTTTTTGAATAGAGGGGACAGCACTCAGGAATGCAAGTGGGGTTGCTTTGCACAATGTAAGAAACTGATCAATAATTCATTAGTCCTCTGCAGAAAACACACGAAACAACAAAGTAAGTGTTCCTTCCTAGTGAAAACCCAATAAAAGAACTGATTTCATAGTGTACTACCCTTGATTCCTTCACCTGGCTACAAAAAAAATAACGCTAAATAATAAAGATAATACACAGATTAATTCATTCAGCAACTCCCTGTAACATAAATGCTCTCCCCTCTTGCAGCAGAAGAAAGTATTTTCATTCTAACACAAATGCACAAGAACAACAAATTTTAAAAGGATAATTTCACTGCTATGTCAGTAAATGGTTACACAAGCATCCCGGATTGTGGCCTCCCATATCCTGATGTTTGCGTTCAGGTTGAATGACGGCCCTTTCATATGACACATGAGTTAATATTCCTTGTTGGGCTGCCCTTGTGACTCATGCTGAAACCCCAACTGCCCCCCCCCCCCCCCTAACAGGAAGGCAAGACAGAATAGCTACACAGACAGGACAAGCCAGGTCTTGACCCTGATCAGAGTCCTCAGTGCTGCTTCTGCTGTGTGTTTGCATTTGTTTGTGTTTGTGCGTCTTTTGTGTGTATTTGTGAGTATACGTGTGTGTGTGTGTGTGTGTGCTTATGTGTGTAGGTACAAGTGTGTGTGTGTGTGTGTGTGTGTGTGTGTGTGTATGTACATGTATTTGTGAAAAAGAGAGATGGAAATATATAGAAAGTATGATATGACTCGATGTTCCAGTTGCTGATCCTGATCCTGATCCTATGAAAATGACTGCTTTGGAAATACTGTTCCTATGTGTGGTCATGCCGATAAAGCAAAATTGAATTTGAGAGTGTTTGCGCACATCTGACAGAGCATGTATATGTTTCTTGTTCATGTGTGAAACAGAGAGTGTGTATATCCATGCTCAGGTGTTTATGTGTATATATGGGTGTGTGTGTGTGTGTGTGTGTGTGTGTGTGTGTGTGTGTGTGTGTGTGTGATTGTGTGAGCGTAAGCGCTGCACTCTCTGAAAGTGAAATAATGATATATGTATGTGTGCACAGATGTCTAATAAAGACTTCACAGTATCGCACAGTAAAACTAATGTCACATTTAAAACAGTTCACCGCATTCCAAACAAGTGACAGTGCTCATTTCCTTTTCTTGTGCTTCCCATGCATGTGAATGACACTCCGCAATGAAAAACCTTCCTGATCCTGACCTCAGCACACTTCATCACAGCCAACCCTGCTGTCTAGCCTGTGGTAACCAACCTCAGCGGGAGACGACATGGGCCAAAATTAAAAATTAAAAAAACAGAAAAATATTTTTAAAAGGAATAGAGACAGAAAAAAGTACACAAACACAATACAGAAGTGGGGGGTGGGGGTCATATCCTTACCTGTTTGTTGTATTTGTTGGTGTTCTGACAGCTGTACTCTGAGCAGTGGTCCGATCCGATGGATATGTTATCTCCCGTCCCCACGAAGGTGTTAGCCGGTGGGAGGTCTTGCACGGCCTGGTGCTTTTTCCCCGCCGTCGGCGACTGTGGGTGGAGCTGGACGGTGGGCAGTGGCGAGCTCGACTTGTAATGCCTGGCCAGGTCCGGGCTGCCCGGACCGCCGTTGACCGACCGGTAGCGACCCATGCCGGGGCTGTCGGAGAGTTTCTCGTTGACGCCGTCGTAGCGCTGTCCATTGGGCTTGGACGCCTCCACGGTGACGATGCTGCTGTACAGCGGCTGCTTGGACTTTTTGTTCTTTTTGTCCTTTTTGGGTTTTTTGCTCTTGTCCTGCTGTGGGGTGAAGAAGTCCTCGTGGTCCTTCTTGCCCGCCTCGTAGCCATTCTTGTTCTTAGGCCTGCAGTACCGCGCCATGACCACCACCAGTATGATCAGGATGACGATCATGATGCCCGACACTACCCCGATCACAATACTCAGCCGCTGTTTGCCCAAGTCATAGTTAGGGTCGCCAGCAACGTCCACTGACAGCGGCGTGACCAGGCTCTTGGCGATCTGGGCCTCAACGATGGTGGAGTTGGACAGGGTCTCGTTGATGTAGACGTGAACGAGGGTGGTGGTGCACTGCGAGGGGGTTCCACTGTCGTTCACTTGCACCACCAGCCGGTGCAGACCATAGTGCTTCTGTTCCACCTTCCCCACCAGCGACACCACGCCATTGGCCGTGTCAATCTCAAACAGCTTGAAGGGGTTTCCGCCCACAATGCTGAAATTGAGGTCGGCGTTGATGCCCGTGTCTGTGTCCGTAGCCAAGACCGTCCTCACCACCGTTCTCACATTGCTGGATGGTGGCAACAGGGTGTACGAGTTGTTGCTAGGGAATGTGACAGAGGGAGGGTTGTCGTTTTCATCCATGACGAACAGGGACACCGTAGCCGTGGCAGACCTAGGGGGCTCCCCGCCATCCACCGCCTTCACACGGAACGTGTAGGTGGTTTTTTGCTCTCTGTCGAAGGACATAGTGGAGAATATTGTGCCTGTGTCGTTTTCGATGGAAAATATGTCCTCCTCCTCCTCGATGTAAAGGCTCATCTCCGCGTTGTGCCCCTTGTCGGCGTCTATCACAGTCACCATGCCAACAGGGCTGTTAGGCTGCAGGTTCTCCTTCACGTAAAACGTGAACACTTCCTGCATGAACTTGGGTTCATTGTCATTTCTGTCTGCCACCAGCACCACAACAGTGGCCGAGCCCTGGAGGACAGGGACGCCCTTGTCTTTGGCGATCACTTTAAACTCGTACCTCTCCGTCTGTTCCCTGTCCAGGATGGTGTTCACCCTGATGTCCCCGCTGTCTGCGTCAATGGAGAATATTCCATTGACGGAGGAGTCCAGGGAGTAGGCGATTTCGGCGTTCTTGCCGTTGTCAGCGTCCAGCGCCACCACTGTGGCCACCCTTTCACCGGGGGCATTATTCTCGGGAAATGACACCTCCACAATGTTTTGACTGAATATGGGGGGGTTGTCATTAGTGTCCCCCACTTTCACAATCAAAGAGTTGTTGCTGGACAAGCTGGGGCTCCCAGAGTCCACGGCGACAATGACGACGTTGTACTCCTGCATGGCCTCGTAGTCCAGCGGAGCCGAAGTGTGGAGGAAGTACTTCTTCTTGTTCTGCTCGCCCTCAATCTCACTTGCCGGCTTCAGCTGAAAGGGGACATCCCCCACCACTGTGCACGTCACAACTCCGTTCTCCCCTTGGTCCCGATCTGAAACCTGCACCAGGGCGATGGGTGTGTCAACCACCACATCCTCCGCCACATTAGCCACGCCGTCCTTCAGAAATATTCTCCCAATCTTCCTGATGTCTATGATGGGTACATTGTCATTCTCATCCTTGATGTTGAGGACCACGGTGGCTTTGTCCATTTTGGGCGGCTGGCCACGGTCCCGAGCCATGACGGTGAAGCGGAGCTGGCTGACCTCCTCGCGGTCGATGCGATGCAAGACACTCAGCCAGCCTGAGCTCTCGTCCAGCCGCAGCAACCGCCGGACCGACTCGGTAGCCGCCCCAAACACGTACTCGATCTGCCCGTTCACACCCACGTCAGAGTCGCCGGCTTTCAGCTGCAGGATGGGGGCGCCCGGCGAGCTGTTCTCTGCTAGGTCCGCCTCGTAGACGCTCTTCTCAAAGCGGGGGCTGTTGTCATTGACGTCGGTGATCATCACTCTCAGGATGGCCTGGGAGGACCGCGGAGGGTCGCCGCCATCTCGGACGCGCAGCGTCAGTTCGTATGAGTCCCGCTGCTCCCTGTCCAGGGCCCCCTTAATGATCAGCTGAGGCTGCTTCTCGCCATCTGTGGTGTCAGCCACTTGGAGCTCAAAGACACTACTCCTACTCGCCCCTTCGGCATCAAATCTCCTCTTGCCTGAGTAGCCGTCCCCGCTGTCTGCGCGGCCCCCAGGGTTCGAACCTGCTCTCCTGCCGGAGCTCTCCCCGCTGTCCTGTAACAGCTCATATCTCTCTATGCCATTCCTGCCAAAATCTCTGTCGGTGGCCGTGGGCAACAAATAAAGCGTTCCTATGGGTCTGTTCTCCTCCACTGATAAAGTCAGCACCGGGGAAGGGAAGGAGGGGGTGTTGTCGTTAATATCTAATATGATCACTTTCCCTTCGAACAGATCTACCCAGCTCTGCGCCGGTCCAATCACGGACACCTCAAAATCTATGAAACACTCGTTCTCGTCAAATATCATCTGGCACTGCTGTAATTTCTCTCGGTCTATCCGCCGCTCATTAGTGCTAAGCTCCCCGGTAATATTGTCAATTTTAAAATAATCGGATCCCGACTCCAGGGTGAAAGTCACCTCGCCAGACCCGGCTACAATTCCGAGGTCTGCGGCTACGTTCCCTATCCTCACATCGGCCGGACCCTCTTCAGCCAAGCGGTATCGCAGCACTTGCTTAGCAGCAGGCTGAGTCAGCAACTGCAGGAGGAGTAAACAGTAGCATAAATAGTCCACTGCACCAGTAGTCCTCATGGTTTTCTGCAGATCAATTCGTTGCTTTCAGTCTTTAAAATTGTGCTGGGATGTCGCTGATTTGTATAGACTAATAACTGCAAACGTTAGCCTATTTATTTTTGCTTTGCGTTCTAGAGAAGTCCTTCGTTTTCGAATGCATGCGACTTCATTCTCCGGACGCCTTCTCACACCGTTTTAGCTGCAGTAAATTTCAGCCAGGACATAAACCACGATTATCTCCTCTTCACACCGCAGCTGGCATTACTTTTCCCTCTCTTTCACCAAAAATCCGCAATCTGCCAACAGCAATACTGAAATGACCCGTTTCCTCTTGCCGTGGGTCAGAAATTTCTTCATGAGAACTCGACGATTTATTTACACAATTAAAAAATTATTATAATAAACGTGCCGTCATTTGACTTTGCCGAAAACAGTCCAAGTCCGTTTTTTATTGTAGCATTAAAACAATTTACAATGTAACAGCACAAAAAACAACGGAGTTTTAAATCCTCGCTTCGGGTACCGTCCAGAGACCCTCTCGTTTGAAGATATTTCCCCAATGCGGAATAATATCAATAAGCCAACACTGATTCCGAACTAATGATGATACAGTACTTTACACAGCTGTCCGTCTTCTTACCTTCTAATCGCGGATAAGCAGCAAATGAGCTGTCCTGTCGTCTTTGCAATCATCCAAGTGCCCAGATTGCTTTACCTCCTTTGACTTAACACAATGTGTTTTGTAGTTCTGTCAGTTACACGGGAGAAAAACCCGCAGCGCGGTACATCTGAAAAGAGAATGGAATAAGAGGGCGAGAAAAAACTGTAATTCCCACAAAGTGTTTGGAAATGTTTCAGGCAAAATCCAGCGAAATGTGTCTCCTCGCGTCCCGCATTCTCAGTCTGTTCGCCCGCTCGCTCCTCACCTGCATTAGCAGTGCATGTGTTTGCAGCTCGTATCTGCGGCACTCTGAGAGCGATTCACAAATGATATTGCAGTCCCTCGCGCTCTCTCCACCCCCTCCGATTCCCATCCCAGTGCACGTAACCAGGGCTGAACTTGATCGCTCAGTTTAAAGGGTAGCCGACAGTATTTGTTGCAGGGGGGGGGTCTTCTTCCTGTCAATAAGGGTAAGATTTTTAACAAATTGTGACTCGATGTCACGTGAACACCAAACAATTCAGTTCGTTCACATAGGACACAGATAGTTGTGATGCAGGGATTGTTATTGGATGGGGGGGTCAAATTGCATGGACCATTAATGGATAGTCCAACTGCATCCAACAAGGGGGATCCAGTGAACACCGCGTACCTAACCGTTTACTGAATCATTCGACAGTATAGATTTTTTTTAGTGTGTCAAAGTGAGCACATTCCATTGCGGCATTGCAACCACGATTTTGAGACGTGGATGCGCGAGGCTTGGAATACTGAATCGTTCCACGGGATTGCGTGGTACTCATTTCTTAAAATCAAAGAAAAGAAGAAAAAAAGTTGGAACAATTCCTAGCATACTTCAAGTGGTGGCCCGTGAATGCTAAAATGTGTATTCAACAGCACTGTTTCCATTTTCTAAGATTACAGTCGTTTCTTTTGTCCCCCGTAGCATAAACTTTGCGCATACAGTAGTGTTATTACCTAGACAGTGCCCCTCCTCGTACTACATACGGTCCCTGCATTACAATTATATGCATATTTGCTCTGAGTCCGAACGGGTCATTTCAGATAATGTCCGATTCCGCTGTAAGCAGTGAGTGTTTGTAGCCAGTGGTTTATTGGTGTTTTAATATATATATAGCTTAGGCTATGTAATACGTGCGCGGTGAGAATACTCTGTCACGAGCCTATGCAAAGGGTCTTTTGTTCTCACTTTTACTTTGAATACATTGAATTCAAGGCAATATAATTCCTTAGATGTAAATTAGCAACAGCCGTAGTGCACTGCACGGACTCAGCGGACACGCACTGGCTGCGCGTGCAGCCTGTCCCTTTTATGCTGCGCGTCCTTTCAGCACTGTACTTCTCACTGAACAAGCTGTATGCGGCAATCCGCATAGCCATCGTGTACCTATGTGCAAGTTTTCTCCCGTCTTCCCACACAAAGGACCAACACACGGAGGGAAAGGGATTATGTCGTTTAAGGATGGCGATAATGTACACACACAGGCTAGTGAGTGAATGACATATTTTTTTTTAAAGCTAAAATGCGAGACCGTGAGACACCACGCGTGCCGTGTGTGCGAGACGTAACTAATTCCATAAAAAGGCTAAAGAACGCATCAGCCCGGCCTCTGGTACCGTCCCCAGTACTGTCGGTTCGGTGTTCTACTGACACGAATGTAGTGAGTGTGCGTTCTTAGATGCATCAAAACTTAATTCCGCGCAAGAGGGCTTCCTGCTATCTGTGCTAAACGTGGGAAATCCATGTTCAGTGAGGATATCGTATCGCAGAAAAGGGACGGGGGAAGGTCTAGCGATGCTGTCTGTATCAGACAGCGGCTTCTTGCCATTCGAGCAGTGTCTGCATCTCTGCTCATCGGCGCCCTCTTTCGGTAAATTTGTATTTATTAGTTTTATTTCTATTGAATTTATTGCGGATAGAACTAAGGGCGATGGGAGGTCACCCCCCCCAAACAAAACAAAACAACTTGTTCAGGACCTGCGTGTTGCATAATGGATATACTATCATTACGTGGTATATACTGAAGAACATTGGAAGGTGAATTACATATGTTGAAAATAAAATATAAAGAAAGTGAAAATTAATATCATATTAAGATTGTATGAAAAGCCACTAGAGGGTGTTGGCCATTTTTGCTAACTTGAAATGTCACAATCAAGCCCCATCTAGAGAAACTACCACAGCATGCATATTATCCACTGCTACAGTTGGATAATTGCTAATGCAACACAGGTTCATCATATTGCTCAAAGGTGCAAAGGCAGGGCTCTTCCCTGGATTAAGTCCTGTAACTTCCTGTGTAAAGCCAAGAAAGCCCTGACCTGTCTTCATTTGGGCTTGAATGACATATGTGTCTAATCATCAAAGTCCAACGTGATGCAATTAGATAGAACTAATCACCTCAGTAAAGTAATGCAGCCAACATAAGATGGAATAACAGGTTGACATTACGTTATACTTAAACCCGCTCATGGTTATTACTGTGCAAGGGACATATTTAATACCTCCAATTAGTCGCTGTAATGAATTGCACTCGCTTTGAAATACACAGCTCCCTAAAATTCAAGTTTTGCTTCCGTATTTAGATTATGCAGTTCCGCACTTCACATGGATTGTATATGTTTTTATAAAAATACTCATGCATTTTGAAGTGACATAAGGCGGAAAAAACCTTAGAATGTAAGTTTTTTTATTTTATTTTATCAGCTGCATTTATCATCTGGTAAGAAAATTATATATATATGTATTTTTTTATTATTTTGTTTCCTCCCCAAAAGATTGTAATGAGCTAAGTGTATTGCATAGCAGGGGTGCTATGTCTCAACATGGTTTCAAAGAATTATGTGTAAAAAGTTAACGTATCAAAATGTTCTTTTGAAGTTTATGCCCATCACACCCCAAAGATATATGCTGTTTGTGTGTGACACTCTACCAGGAGTTGAGACTGTAGGTATCACACTTAATTATGTGCCCGCAATGCAGTTACTGCAGATCTTAGGTGAGGACGTTCACCGATGTCATTACAGCACAGTGTTGGGTTTCATCGATTGTATTCGGCAGCAGTTTGAAAACCAGGGTGTTGGATTTCACCATCACAGTTTTCTGATGAATTTAACGCCACAGTGTTGATTTTCAGTCAATTCATGTGACTGGTCCAAGCAGCTCACCATTGAATTGCAATATCTGAGAATAAAATACTTGTGATTTTTGTGATAGACACAGAGACATATTTTGGGATGAATATGTTTTGTGTAGGAGCTATGAGAAAGGCATAAAAAAACAGGGGTTAAAGGTTATCAAACACACACTGCCTATGGGAATGTTCAGAATCTGTGCAATTTCTCTGTGGATACAGATTAGATTTCTAGAATATGATTTCTAATTCTAATCACACACACACACACACACACACACACACACACACACACACACACACACACACACATAATTATTATTAAACAGTCATTCTAAATAAAACAACAACAACAAAAAACAAAAGCTCTTTCAAGACTAAAAAGGTGAAAAAATACAAGGAACAATGAAGGAGAAAAAATAAGAAGCAAAACCAAAAAGCAGGCTGGAAAGCCTTAAAAAAATATCACCCTCCCTAACCAATGTGAAAACACGACGCTTGGGGCACAGTGATGGGTCCAGTCCAGGTATCAGTCAAGCTGTGGGGGGGGGGTGCTGATAGACTGGGTATAGGCTGGTAAAACAAGCAACATTCAGTTTTAAGGCAGGTTCTTTGGAAAATTCATGCTCTGCTACCCTGCCTGGATAACTGCCCCCAGCAGACCCAGCATTGTTTATCATAATTAGACATGCATTTATAAAAGAATGAGGCATTTATAAGTAACTATGATACACAAATTGGCAAGGGCCATAACTGGAACATGTTGGTGGTGTTTCCTGAATTTACCTGCAAAAAATGCCAGCCTGCTCTCTCTCTCTCTCTCTCTCTCTCTCTCTCTCTCTCTCTCTCTCTCTCTCTCTCTATCTCTCTATCTCTCTCTATCTCTCTATCTCTCTCTCTCTCTCTCTCTCTCTCAAATGCACAGGATTTTAAGGGTAGGAATGTATAACAGCGACAGCCTGAGTGTGTTAAACTGCTGAGGTAGCGCTGTTCCTGTTCTTCAATATGAAATGAATGTGCAATGACAGTCATTCACACCACACAAAACCCATAATCACTTGCATCAGGGTGGCTGGATAATATAACTTTGTGTAATATAACTACATGCCTAATTGATATTCACCAAAGGTCAAACGCACACTCCCCCAATGGATCTTAAGTCTACACAGTGAGAAAAATAGATAGTAAACTTTTTTTGTCTTGTTTTGTTGTCTTACATAAGCCTCAGTAGTATTGAAATACTCTTACGGAAATTGAGGACATTTCTGAAGGCAGAATGAAAAGTGGTCATTCATTGTATTTGATTGTATTTTATGGGATGGGCCAGCATGTGTCTTCAGCTCATAGTAGCCTGGTTTCTGGGTTCTATGTGGACGGGGTGAGTGTGCAGGGTTTTCGCTCACCGTAATGGCAGGAATAATGACGTTTCCTCAGGGAAGGGATGCACCTGCCAGAGGCCAGACCTGACAGAAAACCACTTAGACACTCTATACAGAGAAAAAATTTACACCTCTCTCTCTCTCCTTTCTCTATAGCTCACTACCTCTCTTTATACCTCCCTCTTTCTATACCTCTCTCTCCTCACATCTTTCTCTCTACCTCACTACCTCGCTTTATACCTCTCTCTTTCTATATCTCTGTCTCTCCTCACATCTTTCTCTCTACCTCTCTTTATACCTCTCTTTCTATACCTCTGTCTCTCCTCACATCTTTCTCTCTACCTCTCTTTATACCTCTCTCTTTCTATACCTCTGTCTCTCCTCACATCTTTCTCTCTACCTCTCTTTATACCTCTCTCTTTCTATACCTCTGTCTCTCCTCACATCTTTCTCTCTACCTCACTACCTCTCTTTATACCTCCTCTTTTCTATACCTCTCTCTCTCTACCTCACTACCTCTTTTTATACCTCCCTCTTGCTATACCTCTCTCTCCTCACATCCTTCTCTCTACCTCACTACTTCTCTTTATACCTCTCTCTCTCTACATATCTTCCCTTCTCTCTACCTCTATCTCTGTACTTTGGACCCCACCTCTCTCTCTTTTCATCCATCTTTACATCCCTCTCTCCCATTTTTTTGTGTACCACTCTCTCTCTCTCTCTTTCTCTCTGTCCATCTCGATCATGCTCCTGTTTCTCTCTCACTTGTCTCTTTCCTTCTGTCTCCTCTTCTGGCTGAAATAGAAAGAGACAGTCATTACATTAGTTCCACTCTTCCCTTTAGAGAAGGGGGGGGGGGGCAGAGGTAGCTGGAATGATCATAAGTGCAGCCCAGCCTAATTATGTGTGTCTGAGGACAGTGTATGGGAGAGTTCCTGTTGACTGCGTACACAGGACAGCACCACATCCATCCAAAAAGAAGGGGGGGAAGCCATTGTTATTGGAGAGCAGTCACATGGGCGCACCACGGAAACCTGGCCGCCACATACAGACAGGGGCAGTGCAAGCACTCTGCTCCTGCTGAATGGCTGAAGCTAAGCAGGTGTGGGCTTGGTTTGTGCTTGTATAGGAGACCTCCTGGGAAAACTAAGTTGCTGCTGGAAGTGGTGTTGGTGGGCCAGTAGGGGGCAATCTTCCCTCTGGTCAAATTAACCCCAATGCCCCAGTCCTGTGCTTTAGGAGACGCTGTCTTTTGGATGGGATGTTAAACCGAGGTCCTGACTCACTGTGGTTTTTAAAGATCCCATGACACTTATCCGCAGAGAGTCAGGGTTTTCTTCGGTGTCCTGGCTCTTTCTCTCTCCAACTCAGCTGATGTGTGGTGAGCATTCTGATGGAAAATGGCTGCCGTTGCATCACCCAGGTGGGTGCTATACATTGTTGGTGGTTGAGGCGAGTTTCCCCCTCATCATTGTAAAGCGATTTGAGTGTGAGAAAGCGGTATAAATGCCAGGCATTATTATAATTGCAGTGTGGCAGTGCAGTGCGCAGTAACAGTATGCAGTAGTACCACAGTGATTTGAACCTGCCGGGAATACGAACCCTTCAGAACTTTGAAAGGAAAGTCCAAAGTTGTCTTCACTCTCTCAAGCCAGCAGCAGGGGTCGTATATAAACACGCTTGTACATAGCTTGCAAATCAAACTCCAAATTCTTGTGGGATTGGAGATGCCACATTTCTATATGCATTTTTAAAAATGACAAAAAGTAAGTTCATGTCATAGATGATGTAGCTGATTTGTGCCCATTACAGGGAAACTGAAAACTACTGACCACAAAAAGCACTAGGAAGGTGTGCAGAGCAAGTTCAAAGCAAGTTAGGGATGGTCATTGTGATTTCATAAAAGACATAGCATTGGTGAGTGAACACTGAAAGAGGAGCAGAAATATTTCACTACCCATTATTTATATTGTATTTACTCCTTCTGAAACATGTTCTCTTCAAAAATGCAAACAGTTGCAGAGGGAGAGATGCATTTCCATATTTAATAAAAATGGAGTTTGTCTCCACGGTCTGGTATCGAAACCAGACTGCGCCAGTGGCAAATATAGCCGGCAGCGGTTGACATCACATTTTTGAAGAACACGGGCTTGTCTGAGCTCTCCCAAATGAACAATGGAGATCGTGATTGCAGCGTGAGAGTCATTGGGCGTCCTGAAAAGGGATGGAAATGGGAAAAAACTTGTGCTTGTTCACCCTGCAGTGCCAGCACTGCTTTCCTGACCCGTTTGTGACCATGTGCCCTCTGAGGCCACTTCAGTAACAGCCCTCAATTAGACCGTAATGGCAACACATAGAGACAGCAAGCACCTGGATTGAAGTCATATTTAACGTTGTTCTTCTCTTCTGCAGTACTGCAGATCGGAGACGGTCAATTGAAATCTTGTGAATCACAACTTTGCTGCTGCTATTCACAAGATGGCAAGACCAGAAAAACAAAAAAACAAGCTTAACCAAACAAATATTTTCATGAATGGTTGCTGGGTACATAATTGTGCGTCTGTTGTGTGGACATCGAGACCATGGTGAGGGACTGCACCGCCTGCCTCGTGAGCGGGAAAACTGGCCCCCCTACACCACCCCCTCTGCAGCCAACCAAGCCCTGGACACACCTCCAGGTGGACATCGCTGGGGAGCTCCACGGGGTCCCACACCACCAACGATTTCTGGTGGTGGTCTCCACTCAAAGTGGCCAGAGGTCATCTCCGTCGGTTCCGTCACCACCCGGGTGATAACTGACTGCCTAGACTCGCTCTTCTCACGGTGGGGGACTCCTACAGCGATCACCACCGACAACGGCCCACAGTTTGTCTCTGCAGAGTTCACCGCCTTCCTGGGGGGGAGGGGCATTCAGCACATTCGCACAGCTCTGTACCACCCCCAGGCCAATGGAGGGGTGGAGAGAATGAACCAGACTCTGAAGAACGGCGTCAGAGCCCACCTGGCCGACGGCTTCCCGTTCGAGACGGCACTGCTCCACACCCTGCTACACTACCGGTCAACTCAACACGCCGCAACTGGTTGTTCCCCGGCACTCCTCATGTTGGGGCGCGAGCTCCAGCTGCCGTTGGATCGACTGCGAGTCCAGACGGACCCAGCACCACCATCACAAGTACGAGACCGGGTCCTGGACCATCAGCAAAAGATGAAACAGCGCTACGATGGGAAACGACGGGCAAAACCTCCATGCATTGTGGCCCAGGACTGGGTCAGAGTCCGGAGGGCTCACAGAGACCACAAGCTGCAGTCTTTCTGGTCCACGCCGATGCAGGTCACCAAGCAACTGGGACCAGCTGCGTTCCGTCTGTCCGACGGGTCACGGTGGCATGCAAGCCGCCTGCGGAGAGTGGCTCCTCCTAGCCCCACAGCAGGCATGACAGAGAATGCAAACTCAGGCCTCAGGGTGGGAGACCAAGTAGGGCCGCCACCAGCCCTGGGGGAACACCCGGTCATAGCG